>WEKW01010875.1:68537-114485 GCA_013389905.1 Sula dactylatra | reverse complement strand
GGCTGCGAAAGTACATTCACAGCTCTGCCGGTGGAGGGATGTCTGAATTCCGGCTGGAGTGCCGTAGCGATGTCTAGTTTCGTGACGTTATCGGGGACTTTTGCCGTCAGAGCAGCGGTGAGCGCGGCGCTGAGGCCGCGGGTGTCCCTGCCAGCTCGGAGCTGCGGCTCCTGGGGGCAGCGAGGGCGGGCAGGCACCGGCGGGAAACGGGAGGGAACGGGGCTCTGGAAGAGTTTTGGAGTCGTGGCAAGGCCCTCGTCCCTCGCCGTCGTCCTCTGCCACCGGTGGGTCTCGCCGGTGCTGGAAGACGAGGTGATGCCGGGGCGCGTTCCCCGGCTCAGCAACACCACCGGCTGCCTGACGGGAGAGACCTCCGGCACGCCCCAGGGCAGCCAGCCGCGTCCCAAAAGGGCTCCTTCGAGGAGTCTGGGATGCTTCCCAGCAGGCACTTGGTTGGCTGCCACCTGCCTTGCAGGTGCTGAGGGAGCGTGCCGTGGCCGGGCGGAGCAGGACGGCTTCGGTGCCCGCGCTGCCCAGCGGGCTGCAGGTCCCTGCACGCCGGGGCACCTCCAGGCACCTCAGGAAGGGTGAGCCGTGTGGGACAGGTAGCCCAGCACCTGGACCTCCCCCAGTGCCTGCTGCCTGCCTGCTCAGAGGCAGCCCCAGGGGTGAGGGGCTGGAGGCATCCCACCGGGCGGGTCTGGGTGGTCTGACCACGGTGACAGCCTTCCATCTACCTGCACCGGGCAGGACGGGGAAGGAGATGAGTTGTCCCAGCAGGTACATGTGCAGGAAAGGAGTGAGTGTCAAAAAGGAAAAAGTCTCTATACTTCATTGTTTCTCCACCTCTTGAATTCTTTCTTGGTAACGATTTACAGGGGAAGGCTCTGGGTTTCCTGTGCTGAGAAATCATCATCCTCTGCATCAAGAGATGTTTCTCCTGCTGCTCGGCAGTGATGGGCTCTCAGGTTAACTCCCCGGTGGCATTTAAAATGTACATCTGTTTTTTTCCACCACGCCAGGAAACTGTAATGTGTTGTCTGAATCTTGTCCCTTCTTCAGAGAACTTCTGTGATGCCTGGGCCCTGACAATAAATACTTCAAAAGCATAGGGCACTTTCCCAGAGAAAATGATGAGGGTATACTTCTAGCACTTGTGATTTCTGGAGTAATGTTTAAGAAAAAGAAGAAAGCAAAACAACTTTTTGCACATTGTTTTCTCATTCGTTTATATTTTATCTCTTTTTTTTTTTATTCCTGGAAAACTTGGAATGACAACAGAATGCCTTGGCCTCACTCTGTTTTTTCCTCCCATTTAATTGTTGTGCACTCGTAATCAAAGTGTTTCAGCACTGGCGATGTTGAGTCTGTGTAGTAGCCAGTGTTTTGGCTTCAGATGAGGAATGCCAAATCAGAAGAAAATGGAATCCAAAAGGGGGGAAAAAAAAGTTTTCTTATGGAGATCACGTTAAGAAAAAAAAATAAAGAGGGAGGGAAACAAAAAAATAGGAAAGTAAGTCTACAAAATATTACTGAAGAACATGAGTTGTAGTGATTCTTTTTCGTGGTTTACAAAAAAAATTACTGCCTGTGCTCTTCAGACAGGTTTTTTTCCCTAGGGATTTTTGTTGTTGTTAACTAGATTTTTTTTTTTATGAACATGATAAACTGGGATACACACCAGTGATGAGTAAATTTGTCACCTTTTTTTCTCTGAAACAAAATATCCGAAAACAAACAAAAAAATTTGTATTTACATGTGTTTTTCCAGTATAAGTATTTTTTTGATAGCAGGTAAGGGCCATGTCATTTTGTGGGTTTTTTTGCTTGGTTTTGGAAGGGGGTGAGGTGTGGTTTTTTTTTTTTTTTTTTTGTTTGTTTGTTTTTTAGAAGCAAAGCTGATAGTGCTTTAAAGCTGCAGCACTCTTTTCTGTTCCCAACGCTGCAGGTAAAAAGTATATGAATCCCGTGGTCCGCATCAGTTAGCTTTTGTAGTGAAGTTGTTGCTCCACTGTTCGTCCAGTGTAAGACAATGTAAACTCCTTGCATGCTTACTGTGCGCCAGGGTTACACTTCTCTTCTTACAGAAAGTCCTGTGCTACTGCACTGCTCCTCGATTGTCTTGGTCGTGTTTGGCAGTGGTACCTTAGTTCGCAGTGCGTGGTTATAACTGAGCATGGGCAAACAGTGGTCTCAGCCCAAAAGAAGTCCTCTGGCAAGGAGGAGCTAGCTGCTCCTTGGAGAATCACAGGAGGAAGTAATTTGCTTCTTGTTAGACCACTTCTTATGCATGCTTTTTCTTTTTTTTGCTCTATTTCCTCTTTTTGCAAAATTCAGCATCACCTCAAAAATGCAGCATTTTATAAACAAGCTATTTTTTTGTTCTGTTTCTTTTTTGGGCCATGTTTTCCCATTTCCCCATCGCTTTGCTGAAGTTGATGTCTGGCAGTACTGTGTGCAGCTTCAGAGAAGCTGCATCTAATCATAAAGACCCTGCTGTTTGTGTTAATTTTGTCAAGGTATTGGCAGATTGGCATTTTCACACTTGTAATAGAGGCAAGCTGTGTTCCAGGTGGAGTTTCATCTATTTTTTCTGGAAGTCCATCCACTTTATGTAAATCAATATTCCTCTCTGCTCTGAATATGTTCAAGACTAACTGTACGCTTTAGGAGGAGGAAGTTAGAAGCAAACTGATGCAGAAGCTGCCTAGTTGGTCTGAATATTTAGACGGTGATTCAGATGCCATGAGATCAGCAGTGGACTTTCTCCTTCCTCTGAGGAAGTAAGCCAATTTTTTTTTTACCTGATTAATACTGGTAGCAAAGGTATTCCTGTCAGAAGAGTTCTTTACATTATATATTGGTAAAAGTGTGTCTTATTTGTCCTGCAACTCCAGGTATTGGTTGTGAAGTTATAATGATGCTTTGCCTTTTTTTTTAAAGATTTCATAGTCTACTTACTTCTAGAACTGTTACAAGATCTTGGTGAGAATAGAAAACGAAGGAAGAGTTTATTCACACTTTTTGGACAGCTCTGCAAAATATTTCAGGAGGCTTGGTGATCTGTTCCAATTCAGTCCAGCCCAGCTCAAATATAAAAATACCATCAGCGTGGAATAACTTCCGCAAAGACAGTCTTGTAGAAGAGTGTCTCTCAGCTGTTGAGCCTAAGGCAAGAGTGTAATAGATGTGCTTGAGAGAAATCCTGTTTATAGCCTTTGTAGACTCAAAAAAAGGAATTATGTTTCCAGTTGGAGAATGAACCCGTAGGCTTTTGGGTCATGAGACCTCACGCATTTGCAATTTGCATGATATAGGAAGATGCTTCTCTCCTGAGTTGCTAGTAGAGAGACCAGGTCTTGCTGCTGCTCTCCCTGCACTTCCTAAGCTTCCTGACGGTTACAGTGGCCAGGAAGGAAGCCTCACTCTCCTTTATTTTAAAGATCTTGCTGCAGGTCTCTGTGCTTTCCCTCTCCTGTTTCCCATAGACATGAAAGACAAACAGACTTTAGTAAAGATTGCACTCCTTGGCAGAAGTGCGCAGGGCGAGCACTGGAGCGCCAAACTGAAGCATCTTCTGTTGCTGTCCTTTGCATTGAGGACTGTGACATTTCTTTACTGCACTCCCGGCTCTGCCTATGTGCGCCCATGAATAAGCTTCCTGTAAGGGTCCATCTCGAAAGAGATGTGACCATGTGTTTGAGTGGAGGCAAGCTTGCTGTTCCTGAATAGCTATTCAAGCAATTCACTTCACTTAACCTTTGCAAGATCTCATGCAATGCTGTCTTGGTCATCCAGCTGAGAAAACAGAGCTTTGCACTTCTGAGCGGGCTTCCTTTGCAGCCGCTTTATGCGAGGTGTAATGGACACTCAGGCTGCCTCATGCCTTGTCCCATATTTTTCTGGTTCTTTCTTATGCTTCTGCATTTACCTAGGCCAGTCAATACCTTCAGTTGCTACTTACTCATACACTTTAATTAATCTGCTTGATTTATGAAGTATGAGGAACCCCCGCAAGCGATTGGTAATCAGTAAACAAGTGCATTAATAGATTATGCAGAAGTAAACAAATTCATTGTAATAAGAAACTTCATGTTGATAGTCAGATGTGATAGGGTATATGCTACTACTTTTACCAATCAATGAAAAGGCAGGATCAGTTGATCCATTGCTCTTCCCATGGTGGCAAGAGAATGTTTGCCCCCTCAGGAAAAAGGCATGCTGGAAAGGAATTGCATGCTCTAGCTGCAGACTTTACTGTTTGGGTATTGTTTAAAGCATGTACATTGCTAAATTTTGCATATGCTTCTGATAAAATAATGTATTTTAAAAGGTTGCATGTTTGTGTGTAAAAATTCAAAGGCACTTTGAATTTCTGTCACTTGGAAGTGGTGGATAAACTTAGTCCCCGTGAGATCCTAATTCGTCCCTTTTTGCCCCGAGCCTCTAATACTCATTGTCTGTTTCTCTCAAAAGGCTCCTGAATTCAGTTTTGGTTTCAGGGAAAGATTAAGCCTGGATGATTCATGCTGGGCTGTCCTCACAGGGAGCAAACTGCTGAGGAGCTTTTGTTATCCCATGGGAGAGCCAGATGGAAGCGTGGCAGCCACCCTGCGTGGTCCTGCCACCGCTGCCCTGCCGTTGCACTTCCATGCACTGTAGGTGCACCTCCTTTGGTGCTCTGTCATCAGCTAAGCCTCTTGCCTCTCCTTGGGGACCAGTTAGCAGCAATAAGGTCTGATGTGTGCCCGAAAACTTGAGTCACTTTTACTTGGCTACCAGAGAACCCTGCCATCCCTGGGTAGGAGCATTGTCCCCCATCTTTGAGCTTAAGGACTAGGGTAGCCTACAGATAGAGTAGCATAGCAGCATGGTCCCAGGTTAGGAATGGGTGTTCCCAGGAATTCTGGGAGATCCCTTCTTCCTGAGCACACCGGCCATGCTGTGGGTGGTGCAGAGCAGAAGAGTTACAAACTCAAGAGCGCGTTTCATGTCCTAGCACTTACTCGTGGTGCTTGACGTGAGGCAGGAAAACTTCGCAGCACAAAGGTGGAGTCTGGGCAGTCGTGCCTAACTAAGAGCTGTGTCTAATCCTGCGATGAAGACCAATGAGAAAGCATTTTCCTGTCTATTGTTAAAGCTTGGTGTCACCAGGGAGTGCTGCTTGTACAGGAAGAAAGGAAAAATGATGTTGGTTGGTATCTAAGACCAGTGCTCAGTGATTTCCCCATCTGTCCCAAAAGGTACAGGGTGATGGCTAAATCTGCTAGGGCTCTACAGTGCTGGAGTTTTGGGAGGCATCTCCTATTGTACCTTTCAAAAATCCTAAAGGAAAGGTGGGAGCCAGGCCCACATCCTATTCCTGTGAAAGGACTGCACTCAGATCTAACAGGTGTTACTAGCAGATGTGGAAGGCCTGCTGCAGTTGCATCTTCCACATCTGTGGACTGAAAGTCAGTTGTCTTTGCTGCTAGTGTTGCATCTGTCCTGTAGCCAAGCTGCATAGGTTCTAGGATCCAGTCCTTCAGAGCGCCCAAGTGACTGGGAGGTGTCTTGCTATTCCTTGTTCAATGGCTTTGAACAGGGGCCTCCTACTAGGCAGTGCTCAGTGTTTGAAGGCAGGTATGTATTCTACCCCAAAAGCAGTGTGTGGACGCCAGATTCAGTACCTTACCTCCTTGTGACATCCTTGCCCTTGGATCTGTCATGCTAGTCCTGGCGTGATGCTGAGGCAGATATGTTTGAAAAGTCAGTGTGCTTCTGGGAATTTGCTGCAGGACATGACCTAGTTGTCCTGGCTGTTGGTTGCAGGTGGCATTTTTCACATCATCTGCAGCTGTGACATAAAGCTATTTAGCTTCAGTCTTGTTTTCAGCTGTGATAAGCAACTTTTTTTCCCCTCCCTCCTGATTGATGCATCTTTCCAGAGGAATTTTCATCATCTCAGGGGATAGTCCATAGAGGTGGGTGGGGGTCTTAAAGTTGCTGGGAAAGGCTAATACGTGCCATCTTTACATCTTTTATTCGCTCAGGCTTTTTATTACTCTGTTTTGCAGATAGTACTGGTGCCCTACAGAACGGCTCTGAGGGGACAAAATACCTGGAAGGTGAGGGGGATTCTCAGTTTTAAGGCTGCGTTTCACCATGAGTACGAGGCAGCCCAAGTGTGGGTTGCTGCCAAAGGCAGATTTGTTTCCAGGCAGTTGTCTGTCTGTCTTGCTGCAGGACTGCCTTGATTAAAGCTGCTTAAGCTGATTGTGAAACTGCAGCCTAAGATTCTGGTTGTCTTAGAAGCCTAAGACATCTCTGGATAATATCTGGAAAATGTTAAGAAGAGTCTTAATGTTTCTGGACAGTTTTTGATGGGACTCCATAGGGCCATTCTGGTAAGGTTTCATCGGGAAGATACTCAATGCTCATTAGCTGTCATCTCTAGCAAAACTAGCTTTCCTAAGATGTTTTACTTTAATAAACCTTAGGAAGCATGCTTCCAGGCGTTTTTGAGAGAAGCACAGAATTACCTGTGCTTTTTGTCTCGATAGAGGACCTGCTTCCAGCTGGGCTGGCCGTGGCATGGCCCCAAATTCAGAGGTGGCAGGTCATCCTCATGCTGTTGTGTATATGGGCTGTGTGAGGTGGTTTAGCTTAGCCATTCTCATGCTAACTGAAGCAAAGAGTCTCGTCTTCGTCCTCCCTCGGAGGGCTCTGTCACTCTTACCCTCTTGCTGGGGCAAACCTCAGCAATTCCTGCTTTGACCCAGCAAGTGCTGAGGTTCTGCTCCAGTGCTGGGAGGCAGCTCATGGGGCCATGGAGAGAGCAGGAAAAGATTAGGGTTTTTCTTAATGAGTTTTTATGGCTGTGTTTGAGCTGTTTAATCAGAGGAGGCTCAAAATTAATGACAGGCATGTTTTCCAAAGCTTTGCTGCACGTGTGTTTAGGTAAAATAAACAGTGCTAAATAAGCTGTGCCATCACTCTTGGCACTAATAAGCCTCCTGACTGATACCAGAAGAATACAAATAAATGGCACCTTTGACTGCTTCATTGATAGACTGCGAGGCCTTTGACCAAACAATTACATCTCAAAATGCACTTCTCTGGGAGCTGAAACATGAAGTGACATTATTTAAAAAACAAACAAACAAACAAAAAAAACAACAAAACAAAAACAAAACAAAAAAAAAACCAACCCCAAAACAAAACAACAAAACCAAACAACCTGTAGGGTGTCCCAGAGGCCAATGATTGACTTCAGCTTTTATTAATTCATCTGCAGTGCATTTGCTGGAGCTTTTAGGGTTTAATTGAGGTTAAGAGGTTGGAATCTGTGGTAAACAAAAGAATGGCATATGGGCAGTCTGAAATTGTGTATGTTTAAGTAAGAGCATTCCTTCTGGCCACTTGTTTTCATTGGGCAGTTACTCTTGGCTCAGAACTTCTTAAAAAAAAAAAAGTGTAAACATGCAATGCTAGCAAGTTAATGATTCATTATGTTTTATCGCATCCTAACAAACCTCTAAAGAAGAGAAGGCTGAGCTGGGCTTGTGTTTGACCTCCCCCTTCATATTAAGAAAGTTACTACTTTAACCTCTTACCTGCTGTGGCAGGGTCCACAAGCTTGTTTGTCTTAAAATGTAAGAAGAACACCTTCTCCCTGTCCTTTCTCACTTCCTTCGTCTCGGGGTCCACAGTTGTTGTCTTAAAAATTCAAATGGACAAAGCAGGTGTGAGACCAGAGGAAAAGCTTTCCAGAAGCTTTGTTTTATAGAAGCTATGGGGAAGTGGGATTCAGTTTCTTCAGTTATCCACAGAAAACTGTACACGTTTTTCACGGTTGCTTCTTTGTCTTATTTTCAGCTCTTTTATGAGCCACGTGAGCGTCTTTGCTGAACGTGATCTCCCCTTGTGAGTGGGAACCAGCCAGGGCAGCGGTTTGACAATTAAGACAAACTTCCTTATGTTGGAAAGCCTGAGCTCATACTACAAGATCTTTATGCTGTTGATAAAGTTTATGGTGCGTATGACATCAGCTGGCAATAATAACAGTGACCTGTTGCCCTTGAGTCATTCTGTAGACATCTGTAATTTATATACAGCTGTTAGTAGTGTGTAGCCTGGAGCCTAAAAGAGCTCATCAGTATAATTATATTGATAAGAGAGGATAAATCAGAGTTTTTCTCTTACTATTTCATTTAATAGAAGCTTTCACCTGTCCCAGGAAGTCAAATGTGTCTTTCCTGCTTGCTTATAATTCAGAGCAATCTTCTTTTTAAAACTTTTAGTTCTTGATAATTAAATTCTGATTTTGAAAAACAGTAATAATAATAATAGCCTTTAATAACCCCCTCTTTTCATTAATAAATGCAATTTTTTGTACTTCTGTCTCATAAGAGGTGCTCTACATAAAGAACTTGTATCAAAAAATGCTTTATTAAGAAGCATCGTATATGCGGGCTCAGGGAAGGAGGTGCATGGGACAGCTTTTGTACCTGCAAAAGGACACTTATAGAGATCTTTTTCTTGTATTTGATTTAAAAAAACCCCAAACCTGTAAAGTTTGAGCATGGAATTGAAGGGAGAAGGGTAAATCCAAGTTCTTTATGTACTGTACTTTGTTTTCCTATGGCAGTTTGCTTTTTCTGTCTCCCACACAAGAGTGTGATTCTGACATGTTTGTGTCCTGAAACAGGACAAACATGGTTTTAAATACCAAATGCTTTGAAAACTTACATGTAATGCACACATGCATGTGTACATATATGTATGTATGACGTGTTAGCATAACAAGCACGCTCATCCTTGAATCCATTTTGGAGGGTGAAAGAAAAGCCCTTGCATCCCTTCACAGCCTGTCCCGCCAGTGGTGGGAGAGGGCAGTGCTGCCAGAGCCGGCGCATTTGGCTGCCTTTGCTGGGGTATGTGCCCGTCCCCGGGGGCACAGGGGGCTTTGCAGGCAGACATCAGCCAGCAGCACCTCTGTTGCTGCACTGGTGATGGGTGTCTGGGTGTTGCTGGCCAAAGGGAGTCGTGCCAGCATGACTTTGGGGCAACCAGGATTTGCTGGCTTGCATCAGGTCTTGCGCAGGGATGGAGTGGGTCCCATAACCGGTTGGTGTCCTGCTGATTCAGGTCTCTGCCGGCATTCATCCCTAACCTACCCTCGAGGAGCCTCTTCTCTTCCTTCCCAATTCGTAAGGTGCCCTGGGATACTTCATTGTCCTGGAGAGTGTTGGAGCAGAGGGCTGTAAATGTCACGAATCACTGAGCAAACTGTCTAACCTAGCTATAATGTGAGGATGATGTTGGCTACTGTGCTTTGGGGATTAAGTTGAATTTCTGTCTCATTTCTGTTATTATCGTAACTTCAGCTCTAAGATGTTTGTGCAGCTTGGGCTCAGCCCTTGGGAGGAGGCTGGCAGTGCTCATCTCGCAGGAAGTAAAAAACAGCAGCTTGGTCTTGCGAGTTTAAGTGGTTCCACCTCCTCCTTTGAGTTGAGGTGTAGAGGATTTGGGTTCAGCAGTTTCCCAGGGACTAGGAGCAGGGAAAGGGGGAAGACAGCTCAGAAGGACTCTGCTGCATTGACATGTGCCTGCTGACAGCTCATTGAAACCTCCGCTTTGAGCAGGAGCGAGGTACCCGGTTGAAGGACACGGTGCTCTCCCTTCCTTTGTGGGCATTTCTGGGAAGCCGTCTGTGGTTTCATCTGCATTGTCACTTATGGGCCTCTCAAAACGTGGAGTCTGGTTTGTTACTCTAAGGATTGCCTTATGATACTGTCCTGGGACTCATGGGCTATTTAAAGGCTGGCTGTGCCTGGTTTGTGCTATGATGCTGGTGGAAATGTTGACTGTGGTGTCAATAAAAGGATGAGTTCTTGGTTTTGTTTTGGTTTTTTTGAACAGTGAGAAGGAAAACATCCCATCAAACACATACTGCAGGCTGCTTCCAGTGCTGGCAGGAGCATGGTACTGATGCTCTTACTTTCTTGGCAGGTGTGTGGGGTGAAGGGAGCCTGACACCTGCCTGGAGAAGGAGACCCTGGCCCCCACGGAGCTGCCCACCATGAGCAGGGCGCTGCTGGCTGGCAGGATGCAGTCGGAGAGCCGGAGCGTCTGCGTCTTCCTGCCCACCCGGGAGCAGCTCAGCCTAGCCGTCGGGGTGAGTGGCTGAGAGGTCGGGCACCGTGGCTGCGGTTCAGTTTTGTTAGCTCCCATTGTTCTCACAAAGGCCTGGTGCTGGTCTCCTGACCGAAAGGCTATTAGTCAGCTTAGGGTAATTGGTGCTCCATTTTCTAATTGGGCAACCTCAACTCATTTGCAGAGCGCCTTATCTTTTTGTTGTTGTTGCTTTTTTTTCTATTCTTTCTCAGTGTTTTTGCCACTAATAATAATCCAGCAATTTTTTATGAAATTGAACCTGAAATACCTTGATGACTTAGCAAGCATGCCCAACACATGGCCATTTCTCTGGCGTTTTAGCTATTTCTGGTTTTGATAGTCTGCAGATCTCTTTAGAGACTCTAAGACAGAGTAAACAACCATCGAGGGTTTTTCTCCCTCCTTTGAGTACTTGTACACAAAAAAACTAGAGGTAAGTCGCTTCATTTCTTTGATCACCGCTTCACATGCCAAAGTGTGTGTGCAGAGTGGCAGCAGAGCCAGGTCAGCTGGCAGTCCAGCGTGGCATGGTGTCCACCATGGTGCGGTGCCTCTTTGTGCAACGCCGGCTGCTCCTTGAACTTGTGAGAAACTGAGCTGACAGAAGCACTTCACATTCAGACGACAAGCTAGCCTCAAAGATAAGTGCTCTCTTGTGAGCGTGTGCATGCACTCGTGTGGGCTGGGGAGGTTTTGCTTTGCGTTGGGTGGGGTTTTTCCCCCCCTCTGGGATGCGGAGGGGGAGAAGACCGTTGAGGTGAACTGTTATTTTAAGCACTTGATTGAAACAGTGGCTTTTGAAACTATGCGTACTAATCTTCAAAATCCATGTAGGAATTTTCCTACCTGCTGTGCTTAAGTGTGGCATCCTTAACTGAAATGGCCACAAGGGCTGGATGGAACAAGACTTTAACAGCAGAATCTGGGGCGTTCTGCTTCTCAGTTACCGGTTCAAACCTAGCCCATCTACCACTCCAGAAAGCTTTTGCAATCTGCTGGCTTTTGTGCAAGCCACAAAACAATGATTTAATTAAGTTCTTGGTGGCAGGTGCATGGGCCTGGGTAATGGTCTGTTGGTGGCTGCCCCTAAATCTCACCTTCTTATAGCTTTATCAGGGAGGCTAAAGATCCAGGATAGCGGAGCCTGCCCTGCTGCGGGGAAGGTGTGCAGGAGGGCAGTGTGCTGGCAGGGCTGATGCCATCACCGCTCCTCACTGCGCCTGTACCTGAGCTGGGCACATGGCTCTTCCTCCACCGTATTAAGTTTAAGCAGCACTTAGACCATAAGGTAAATTCTGGATACATGCAGTTTATCATAAGATCACAGAATCATTTACATTGGAAAAGACCCTTAAGATCATCAAGTCCAACCATAAACCTAGCACTTGCAAGTCCACCACTAAACTGTGTCCTTAAGTGCCACATCTACACATCTTTTAATAAACATAAGAAGTAGTCTTTCGCATTGAGCACTGGTAGGGATGGAGCAAAGGTGCCATGTCCCCACCTTCCTGCCTGCTGCCCCTCCAAAGAGTCGGGGCACCTTGAACATCGCCACCTTGTCCTGCGGAGGTGTCCCTGCCGCAGCACCCCTTGGTAGCCCTTTTGAAGACATTTTCCCTCCTCACTTCTGCTGCCCCTTGCATTGGCAGGGAAGTTGGGTAAAACATGTACATGGAGATGCCTGTGTGTGAAAGGGAATATCTGCCTGGGCCAAAACATGAGACCTCAATGCACAGTTGTGTCCTAATTGCATAGAGAGTGAAACATGACCTGTTACAGCTGGGCAAGTCACCAAAACCATCTTTTTATTTGGCTTCTGTCCTTACCACAACACCCATTCAAAACAACAACAGAAATTAAGATTTTGCAGCTGGAGAGATTTTTTTTTAAAGGAACATCAAGGCAATTTTCTAGTGATGTTGGTAAAACCCAAATTTAATTAGCACAACCACAGGTGATACTTTATGCATTTATTAGAATAATAATGCCACTACTTAAGATTTCCAAAGCCTTTTAACCTCTTCAGTGTGGAATGCAAATACTAAACAAGTTTGCAGCTCAGTGAGGTAGGTAGGAATGGTTATCCTTCCAGCAGGATAAATTATAGATCCTTCCCGTGATAAGCACAGTGTTTATGTAGGTAATTCCTTGCTGCCCCCCCCCCATATAAATTCCACCCTTCCAGATAAGAGTTTACCTATATGTGTTTTATGTGGTCACATGTAGATTGAAGCCTGCTCTTTGAAATGGATTTGTCTTATGCCCTTAACAGATAGTGCTGTTGAAGAGGGAAGGGCAGGAGCCATTTTAAAGTCTCTTCCCCCGTAATTGGGTATTTCTTAGTTAACTTTGGTGTCTGCCTTTCTGGATGTATAGACAAACTTGAGGGGATGGTGGTGAGGAAAATTGTTTTCCCGGGGCCAACTGTGAACATGAGGAGAAGCAGAACAGTGAGGAGAACTAGTGGGTGCTGCAGCTCACCAGCCGCCCTGAGGATGGTGAGGTGAAGTGGGAGGGTTCTGCTGGAATGAATGGGCATCAGAACACAGAGCAAAGCAGTTTGCCTTGCTCCAGGAAGCCTCAATGGGGAGGTGGAGTATAAGCACCAGAGAGCTTAAGCTGGCTGTGAGTGAGAATGGTGCAACTAAAAATTTTATTGGTTGCACCAAAGGTCTCGGAGTGATATCCAGTTTGTTCAGTTTTGTTTATCTGCCAGCATTATGGCTTATCTCCCTGATAGTTTTGAACCTGTTGATCAGTATCAACTAGTTTTTATAGCTAGGTTTCTGAAAATTTTCTGGGGTGGTAGCAGCTGAATAAAGGAGAGGGACCTATGCTAGCGAAGGTCCAGCTGCCAATGAGGGGAGCAGGACAGGCAGTCACCCTACCTGTGTTTGGGTAGTTCAGAAGCAGCCATGGCAGGTGTTGCTCCTTGCCTAGCTGCTGAGGAAAGGGTGGGAGAGTTAGCAGAAATTTTTGGAGAGGAGGAAGTCTGGTGAGGTCCGGTGTGTTGGTGAATGGCAAGAATAGGTATGAAGGCTTTCAGCTGTTCTGTGGGCAGGAGAGATGATGCTTTAAAGCATATGGACAAAGAACAATAGAGATAGGTAACCCATACGTGTGAATACTTGCACACAGAATGACCCTGGAGTAGCAGTTACCTTCTGTAAACTTACACTTGACTTCACTTTGGACTAAATTTCATGTGTAAAGAAGCCCTGAGTCTGACATGGGGCAAAGCTGACTATCGGGAAGGAATGATTCATGGCGTGTCTGGGATGAAGCTTGGCACAGGAACCACACGCAAAGGGAGGTAAGGCCAAAAAGAAGCTCACAGATGAAAAATGCAAAGGGAAGTGTTGGTTGCTTTGAGGAGAGGGGAAGGCAGAAGGAGGGAACAGTGATTGCAAGTGTAATCAGTATTGCATAGCCTTGAAGGCTGGGAGTAAAACTTGGTACAGAAAGGAAGTGCCAAAAGGAGAATGGACAAGGTGGTAGCTCACATACCTGCTGTTCAAGAAATTTGATTAAATCACTGCTTTAGAGCTGAGTTTCACAAAACATTGAAGTGCTCAGTTCCCTAGAACTAAGTATCTTAAAGCAGGTTTTTTTTTCCCTTGGGTGTGAAAGCATGCCACTTACAAAATTAATCTAATCGTATAGCTTTTACATAGAATCCTGTGCTGCCAGTGACTCTTGTATGCATATAGCCATTCTGGCTATGGGTAGGTACCTCTTCCTTAGTCACTCCTTCCCAGGTAGGAGAACATGCTCAGAGCTTGCTTCCTTGAAAAAGGAGGCAGGTCTGTGCCAAACTTTCCCTTCGAACTGCACGTTCTTGGTGGATGAGCAAACACTGCGTTTAGGTGTGAGACTGTAAGAGTGCAGTCTCACAGACACCCATAATAAGACCCAGATGTAGTTTTGGGCCTTATCAGAACTGTGCACTACCTCCTCCCCTCCCAAAGCACATGTATGCACACGCATGTGTGTATCGGTGTAGCGCAGGTTTCAAAGCTCCCAATAAAGTGGTAGTGAGTGGCTGGCCAGTGATGCCTTGTCAAGTAGAAGAAAACGAGTACTTAAATGACCTCCAGTTTCCCATTGTCCATGTCTAGTGACATGGTACATCCTGGGACAGGGAGGGTAGTGCAGCCGGTTTCTGGGGAGTGTGGCACATCTGCACTAAAAGGGTTTCAAGAATTATGGTGGCGATTAGTTTGATGGCAGTGATTAGTTTGTAGCAGAGTTCAGTAGTCGACTTCTGCCCCATCATCTTTTCTGGTGTGAAGGTAGCACTGCACTGTCCTCTCCCTCAGGAAGGCTGCTCCTGCTGCTGCTAATCTGCATTTTACGTGCAATTACAGATCCAGCAGTGGTGTAACGAAATTCAGAGGTTCTAGCCCATTTTGCAGCCGCAGCTGGTAGCACCCAGGGCTGAGCTGAGCTTGCCTGTGTTGGTGGTGTTCTGCTCTCCCCACATGCTCTTGCTCAAAACGCCTTTCCCTATGCCTCTGAGGGCTGGAGGCTTGGAGGGTTTTGTTTGTGCTTGTGGTTGTCTGTCTGTGCTGCTGGGGTTGGTGCAATGGGGCAGGGGGAAACGAGGCTATAGGTGGGAGGACATCTAGTGGGGGAATTTTCCGATCCTAGTACACATCCAGGTCTGCACATGCAGGTAGCCAGAATCACGGTCTTGCTGGAGGAGCCTGTGCTCGGAGCAGCCCTCCTAGAATGGTGCATTCATTAGCTGTGCCACAGTGCCATGGCGCTCTCTTACCCTGTGCCGTGCTTGCAAATACTACCCAGCCTCTGGTCCCCTGCGGGAGCGCATGCTGGCAGCTCTGCTTTCCCAGTGCTTCCTCAGTGCATGCACAGCGTTATGGGGGCAAAGGTACTGGAAAGTCTTGGTGTGGCATGGAAATGGCAAGAGCTTATAGGCCATTGGTGACAGCTTCAGAAGATGAAGATGTTAACTGCTGTGTGACCAGGAGGCAGAAGGGGACAGAACAAGCTCTTCTGCGTGGGGTACGAGCAACCTCATCTCTAACCCATGAGCTATTTCTGCTCAAACCATGCAATCTTGGGTTTGTTTGTGTACTTTTGTTTTTATTTCTCCTGAATAAAAATTTTCTTTTGTTTTTTCTCTTGACTTCTTAAAAAAAAAATAAATCTGCAAGAGAGTATTTTCCATTCTGTGATTACAAACACGCTTTCTGTAAGACCACCTATAAATAGCCTGTTAGGTACTGCACAAAACTAGGGCTCCAGCAGTGCTCCAAATTCTTACACAAAGATGCCAATAGATAGGAAACTTTAAATTCATGTCTTACTGAGCTCAGCCCCTCAGCACTGTGAAGGAGGGAGAATGACATGTTCATTATTGTTCTGTGATAATAATAATACTAAAAACAAAGCTTGGTCTATGGTTTGGTTTTTTTTTTTTTTTTTTTTTTTCTGTGGTACCCAAAAATGTATTGGCCAATGTAAAGAAGAATTGCTTCATCTAGGTGTGTAAGCCACCTGTAATGTTGGATTGGTTGTTTCTTTCAGGTCAAAGCCACTGGACAGGAGCTCTTTCAGCAAGTTTGTGATTTAGTGAAGATTAAAGAGCCTCACTTCTTTGGCCTCAGCATTGTTAAAAGTAAGCAAACTCAATACACAGAGCAAATGACTTGGCAAACATCCACAGACCCGCTTGTGTATTTACAGTGTGTGCATATATACACAGTGGCCTGTGCCTGCGGGGAATTTGATTGTAATAAGGTCACAAAGTATGTAGATTATGCACAGGCTTCTCGGAGCTCTTTTGATCTTTGGTATGTGGGCAGACAAATTGGGAGAAGGGGGGGCTTTTGTTCTCCTCCTTTGTTCTTATGTTCCACCTCTTTGTGGGGTTTTCTTTCTCTCCTGTAGCCGAGTTGCTAGCCAACATATTTGTCACTGAATTCAAAACTGTCAGTAGTTGAACAGGAGGTGAATTTTAAAAGGACTTCGGGGCTGAAAGCCTTACTTATCTTCTGAAGTCACAGGCAAAGAATGTGGCACCAGGGGGAGGAAACTCAAATGGTTCGAGGGGACTGAATGTATGTGTGGGGGACACTGAATTTTGAAATATTGCATGGGAAATACAAAACTTAGTCCGTGGGCTGAAGTCTAGTCTGCTTGGTCCTACGGCTTAGTATTGACCAGGGAGCAGTGTAAGGTGATGCCTTAAAGGAGCAAACTGATACGAGATATTACATTTCTAGGATGGTGTGTGCATTGGCACCCCCCCACAACTCCTAGTAATTAGAAATGGATCTGTTGTTCTTATCCTGCCTCCCCACATCTCCAAAAGCATGGAAAGGACTTCCCTCCAGAATTTTTCTCAAGTGTGTTATTATTTACTACAACTCTAGATATTGTTTCATTGAAATAAGAAGAGTCTTTTATAAGTCCTTCTAAATAAGGTTTTCTTTTGCCTCCTTATTAGTATGTGGGATAAAATAGTTTCTTTTAGGTTTACTTGTCTCATTTCCTTTCCACTCTCATTCTCTAAGGACTCTTGCTTTTTTTTGAGCACTGCAGTCAAACTAAGACCGGTGTGAGCTGTTTATCTCCATAAGGTTTGTAGAGTCTCCAAGAGATTCCATCAGTGTAACTAAACTGGTAGCTAACAAATATACCTGTGCATTTAAACCAGCACAGTTGGGTTTTTTTTAATGTGAGGAAGACCTGAATGCTCTTAACTCTTTTCACAAATTGACTCTGTTCCTGTAAGTTCCCCCCTCCACCGCCTTTTTATAGCACCAGTTTTTGCCTATTCCACTTGCAGGACGTCTTGGCTGAAATTCGAGCTCCTGTCCTACCCTGTAAGACAGGGCAGTTTCATTCCCATTTTCTTTGAATTCGGTGCTCTTCTGTTCTCCCCATATTTCTTTCACTTTTTCTCCCCCTTCATATCTATCTTGTTTCATATTTTGTGTACTCTGCTTTTTCCTTCCCTCCCACCTTTTGCGTGGAGCATTTTGCTTCCCCTGGACAAGCAGAGGGGCTCTGTCCCCAAAATACCCTATTGAGGCAGATGCCGTTCAGCCTGTTGGAAATGCACTATACCCCAACCCAAAGAGCATAATAAAGCTGTGCTGACTAGACCTTAAAGTATATTGCCAGTAGCTTTAAGCATAAACAATCTTCTTGCTTCACAAAAGCATTCTTCCTTTTTAGCGAAGCTAATTCTTCACAAAGCTCTTAAAAAAAAAAGAGTTGCAGGAGCCCAGTAGCCTGAATTAACCTTCCCCCCCACCCCCGGTTTGTTTTCCTGACTGTTCTTCGCTCCTGCATGCTGCAGCTCACTTTGTAAAGCTGCTTAATTGAAGGCTCCTCGTGCTCACCCTGGCTCCTCCTGACAGCCATCTCCCTCCGCCACCCAGGCAGGTGTCAGGACTTTGGATGAGGAGATTTATTTTTGTTTGTACCTCCGTTTAAGATTGGGGCCAGACAACAGAAAAGTGTCAGCAGTGAGTTTCTCAGCCCGAATGGCCACAGCCGCCGGGAAGGCTGCAGTCCACTCGAGAGAGAGGGAGCAAACCTGGTCTGTTTGTTATTGCTTCCTCTGGTCCCTACCTTGAGTCTGTGAAAGTCCAGTAAGCTGCTGACTGGAGTCTTGTGCAGTGGGTTTTAGAGTTTTCTTTATTTTGTTTTTAAAATAGCTCCAGGTTTATTACTGTAGAGCTCTAGCAAAGGAAGTCTTTTGGTTTTCTGTTCCCCAACTTGATTTCCCACCCCCTCACTCTCCCCACCCCATTTTGGCCAACAGACTGATGATCATCTCCCTCGCTGCCAGTGGTGAGGTCTTGCTTCTGTTGCAAATGTGGCACTCTCCTTCTCTGGCATTTGGAAGTAGCCTTTAAGGTATTGCCTGCTTTTCAGGAATTTTTGGTTTCATGGCAAGCTGTCATCTCAAGAAAGGGAAGCAGCCTGGTCAGGTTGTGGGGAGGCCTGGTTAAGTTTTGTATTGCCCAGGGTTGTCTTGTAGGTACTTAAGTCAACTGCCTTGGCTGGGCAGGAAGTTGGTGTACGTCCTGCAGCGAAGGGAAGGCGTGGGGCTGGTCTGTGAGGCAAGGGAGGGTTAGATGTCCAAAAAAATGGAGAGGAAGCCTCTGCATTTCAAACTGAAGTGTTCCTCTTCTGCATCATGCTTTCACCTCTCTGTGCCGCGGCTCTAAGATGTCATTTTTTTTTTTAAGAAACAACTGCCCTGTTTTAATAAGGCTATATTTCCCAGTTTCATACTGTGTATTTATTTTTGGCAGTGTGATGCTTCCATATGCAGAACAAGGTATTATAATCCACCTGTACCCATTACCTTGCTTCTAATTTGTCAACAAAACCCTGACTGTCAGCAGTGGCAAGAGAATGAAAATTAAGGGATTTCTACAGAACTGTAACCAATCACACTGGGTGGATTATCTGGATTAGGAGTCCATTTGACCTGCAGACATTGTACAGATAGACTAATGCTCAGTTGGTCTCATAGTAAGCGTGTGTGTGAGGGGGAGAGGTTGGGCTCCTTAATCATAGACAGAAGTTTAACCCCTAAGTGTGGCAAAAATGAAAACAGCACCACAAAGTGCTGTGCAAACTGCAAACCACGAATGCTGTGAGAGCTAAGCTCTAGGTCTTGGAGCATGTCTTCCAGCATTCATTGCCTTAAATTTGTTGCCTTCAGTTCTGACTGTTACAGATGCTGAGGGCAAGCTTCAGGATTTAAGATAACAGCAATGGTGGCAGAACAGAGTTTTTTCACCCCTTTTGTTCTTGAGCTTTTTTTATTCTCAAGACAAAAACCCATTCACCTAACTGTTGGGGGAGAAAAAAGCTTCTATCTGTAAGAAGAATTTGATCCCTTTGAAAATTAAGTTCAGGAGTGTATATAAATGGGAAACTACACCGGCACAAAGCTTGGGACATGTTGCTTTTCTAGTTTTGTCACAGGTCATCAAGCAGGCTATACCTTGTGTGCTGCTGCTGCTGAAGTGCATTTTTTCCTTGTAGTTTGCTCAGTGAAAGACCCTGCAACCTTGTCAGGTTCAGGCTGGCTCCATAGGCTTCAGCAGCTGGGTCTCATATTGCAGCTCATCCTGCAGGGTCAACTTTATCTAGTGCCCTGCGGAAGGTTTCCCTCTTGTTATCAGAGTATGCAGCGACACAATTCAGTCTTCTAAAGCAAAACTGATTGTCAGCAGACAAAGAACAGCCAGGCCTCCTTTGTTGTTATAACCCAGATCCCTGTGATCCTGAATCTTGGGCTTCTGCTTTCTAGGAGCAAACCTTGCTTGACCCAAGCAGATGGAAGCCTTCAATTGGGAGGGAGCAGGTCTGCAGCTCCTATACCCTGCTGCTGTCTCTCTGTGTCCTCTTACCAGTTTGTCAGGCTGGCTTTCTAACAAAACCAAATCCCTTTGCTTCAGCTCTCCTGTCTCCAGGATCATCCTTCAGTTCTTACCCATGCCTCCCAGCACACGCTTAGCAAGGAGCTTGGTGGTTAACTCTACTAAGACCACTCTGGCTCCAGTTAACTCTTCTGCATCTGTGTATCCTACAGTACTGAAGTTCATGGACGGAATACGCTACCATGTTATCTTTATATTAGATGGGTATCTATTATAACAAAGTGTCTCTTAAGAAGACAGGTGACAACAGAAGTTCTCCAAAATACCCTCTGATTTCTACGCCCCAGTCCTTCCCCACTATACCTGCTTCTGCCTCTCCTCCCTTAAATCTGCTTGGATAGTTGCCTCTCCCTTATGAATTTCTTTTGTATTCTAACCTAAGATACAGCTCTAATTATAATGACTTTGATACCTCAAATAAGTTAAATGCAACATAAGAAAAACGTGCAGAAATGTGCCACCTAGAGAGAACTGCAGGGGTTAAGGTATGCAAAAAGTATACAATACTCCTTGGAAGTACTTGCATGGTCTCTTCCTAGGAAGGCATTTTTTTGCCTGTACCTGCTGTCAGTTGTTTCTCCCTCAGCATCAGTACAACATCCAGCCAAGTGCTCTCCCACCGGAGAATTACAAGGGGTTTGTTTGCTTCTGGATGAGCAGTGCTGGAAATGGTTCTGCAGCTGTTGGTGTGCGGAAGAATCCCCTGTGACACTGCCAAAAGTCCAGAAATCTTTGCCGGGGCATGCCTTGTTGCTAACTGTAAGATGCCAACATAAAATTCCTGCAGTGCCTATCCATAGTCAGGAGTGACTAAGCCTTTATCTCAGTCTTCAGACCTCAACAGTTCCTAACAGCCACATGACCTTGGGCTTCTTGATATTGCCTCTTTTCATTCTTCCCTCCATATACCTTCTGTCCACCCCAGGTAAAGTGACCTCAGCCAGGACCTCCATTGCTTTACTTCTAGCCTATGTTGTGGTTCTTCCCTTTTTCACTTGGGATACGTGTACTTTCCAGCTAAAGCTAAAAACACAAGGTTATCCTGCACCAAGTTCTTCTAAGGCCCCATAGTAAACTGATCACCCAGGTACTGAAAAGTGGATGAGGTATCCTTTTGGTGTGAAAGGTAACACCGGGAGCTTCAAGAAGTTCTGTAGAGGTGGTGGGAGCAGATGATGTCATGTGGATAGTGATGTTTCGAGGCCACCAGCACTTGAAAGCTTGGGGAGCTTCACTTGCAAAAGGAGTGTGTAGTCAGTTCTTAAATAAACAGACAAAAAAATCCACACTGGTATTCAGGGAAGCTAAACAGGTTATGTGAGTTCTACAGCATGTGTTGTGAGGTATTTTTGAGCGCTGTTTTTGTTTTTAAGCTTTAGCTCTCCCCTAACCCCAGCATCCCTCTGTTCTGCTCCCAGTCTCTTTCCCATTGCCTCTCAAGGGAAATAGTGGTGTTGCCACGAGGCTTCTTACAGCATTGGGGAGAAATGCTTGGCTATAGCGCTTCACAACTTTTTTTTCCCTTCTCTTTAAGGCAGAAAACACTTGGTATGTGGAAGTTTGGCTTTGTACTAATTAATATTTTATTTGAATCCTGATCTTCTGGACTGTCTAAATAGTTAAAATATACTTGACTCACCAGAGGAGTTAATGGGATGTTCCTGGCTGCCAGTGGGGCCTGAGCTCTGCCTCTTGGTAGGACAGGACTTACCTCTGTGGAATTTCTCAGTGCTCCTAGCCTAAACAGGCACAGGAGGAGAACAGGTTATTGACATTCACCATGGCTTACCTTTTCTGCAGGGAACTTACCTTTCATAAAAAAATGAAATGGGGAGGCACTGGTTAATGCAAAACAATGGCTTTTAGAGTAACAATGACTCAGAACTGATTTGACCCTGTATTACAGCCATAACTTTCTACTCCCGTTTTCCCTGCAGTGTAAACAATGCCTATTGTAAATGTGCATCACTCACTGGAACTGTGTCGCTTTTTTCTGACTGAAGACCTGGCCTATTATTTTTTTGCAGCAATGCACATCCTATGTTTGCTTAAATATGTAAATGTGCTAAGCTAATTTTCCAGAGTAGGAGTGCTTGAATGTTTGCATTTCTGGTGACTGTTTAATTTGAAGTGATATTTTTACAGCATAAACTTTCCATTTCATGTGAGGGCTCTTAGAAGCTGAAATTGGAAGAAACGTAAATTGTGTTACTGCAAACTATCTGGGTGTCCAGATGCGTTTCTTGGGATTGCAGTGCAGTGCACTGGTGTGTTCTCCCAGGTCTGGTGTCATTACACACATGTATGAAGGAACCTTTTAAGAGAAGCTGATGTGATGTATTTTTAAGCTCACTGACATCTCTGAGATGAGATTCATGAACACAATGTCAGTAGCTGCAGGTAGATGGGTGCGTATTTGCGTGCGTGCTTCTAAGCCAGCTTCTTACTACCTTTCAGTTGTTGTCCTTCAGCTGAGGCCAGTGAAGCAATGAGAGTTTGTACCTGCTGAGTATCCAGCCCTGTTTAGATCCACAAATTGGACATGTTCTTCCCTGGAAAGGCAGCCATTTGTGCATTTCTGTACTGTCCTTTACAGCACTGCTCTGAGGTGCTGCAATTTGGTGCCCTCATCTCTGTAAGAGATGCTTGTTTTCAAACCAGGGACAGTTTTAGCATCTGGCAAAAATCTGAGTTTCACTACTAATTCAGTTTAAGGAGAAAAACTCCCACAACTCATGTAGGACTGTGGAGGGAAATACCTCTTTGTTTTTGTAGATGGAGGCTTACACTGCAGGTTGACATTCCAGCAATATTAACTTCATTAAGGCAGGAATGCAGCACTGCATTCTTGCACGGGAGGGAGGATGGGGAGGGTGCTGGGCTGGGGAGGAGCAGGACTCCCAGGGAGAGCTGATACATCAGGGTGTCCTCCTTCAGCCTCACTTATTCTTGGGGTTTATGTGCACCTCTCGGTAGGCATGATAATGACCTGAAGTCCTCAGGCTTGGCATCTGGACCCTCCCAGAGTCATCTCTCTAACCTAATTAACACGACAGAAGTAAATAGGGGCTTTGGGGTGTGGGTAACAAATGGCTTTACTATGGTGGAACTGCTCTTTCATCCTTTTCCCCTTTTTGTCCCACTATTGGTGTGCTATGGGATGGCTAAGGGTATATCACCATGCTTGCTGTTGCCATCTTTCCCTCGAGACTGAGGAGTAATTCATATATTTCCCTAAACGCCTCTGGGCACAGGATCATTCCTGAGCAAGAAGGGAAAACTGGCCCCACAGCTTGTTACAGCCCTGCGGATTCCCTACCCTCTTTACAATATGGCAGCTAAACGCAGTGGTGCTGGGAGAACCAATACAGGCTTTACCCAACGCTGCTGTGCCGCCAGAAGCAGCCCCAGTCCCGCTGCGGGAGCCCGTAGTGGAGCGAGCACCCTGTCCTGGGACTGCTGAAGCCAAGGGAGGGACTGGGTGCTGTGCTTGTGTAACCCCACTCCTGTCACTTGCTGAGCAATTGCTTCCTAAATGAGCTTTTATTTACTTTTTAAGAAAAGCTTTACAGAGAGACACTTATCCACTTGGCAGCTGACAAGGGACAGAGGCAAGTCCAAGAGATGGACAAACCTATCTCTCTCACTGACTAGGACTTCTACAAACCTTTTCAGGGCAGCATTATCTGATCTTAATGGACTTAGAGAAGCAAGGGTTGGGGCCAGCATAGTCCTCCAGCTGCCTTATCTTACAGGCATAAGTGAAGAGGCAGGTACAAGATGCAGTCTTTGTAATGCTAAAACCTCTTCCTCTCCTTATCAAAATAGCCAAACAACTTCTAGATCACCTTTGTGTGCTACAGCACTTAAATTTCCACCACTAAAATTTTCAGGATTTCTGTTCAGCACTTTCAATAGTGCTGTTAAATACTGTGTTGTATATGTATGTGACATGTCAAGCAATGTGGTGAACAGAAGTGTAATTATATTAAAATTACAGCTGCAAGCAATACAATGCCAGAAAGACCATAGAGATAGAAACAGGACATTTTTTGTGATTGTCCTCTGTATTTGTGTCCAGTGTTACTGGTATTTTGTACAAGGTTTCCGGGAGCCGAAGGAGGTGGCAATAGGGGGTTGGTTTGCCTGCTTGTTTTTTAAAAACTTGCAAAGGAAGTATTTGCTGTATCTGCCCCTGTAAGAAACTGGAATGCTCTGAGAGTATGGCTGTGAGGTAGCTCAGAGCCCCCTTGAACACCTGCTGTAACACTGGCCTCTGCCATTCCTTCAATCTGCTGTACAGACATGAGTGCAGGCTCTCATTTGGTTGTAAATCTCCATTAGAAAAAATTCACCTCTATTCTTCCCTTTCTTTTTTTTTGTTTGACCACAGAAATCAAAAGCCAAAGCTTTTGGAAGCCTGGGCTGGCCTTCAGGGGCAGAAGGTTGTTTTGTGAAGGGTTCTTTTTTTCTTTTTTTCCCTTTTTTTCCCCTGCCTCTATCATGTCTAAGGAACAAGCTCTTCAACTTGGCTCTTATGTCACCTGTCAAAACACTTTCCTGGGCAAGACCAAAGAGTAGAGGGAATAGTCAGGTGAATGTGCTCAGCTGGCATTGCCACTGAAGCCTGAAACACCCGTCAGGTCTTTTTTTTAAGAGGCTTGAGAAGACTCAGGGAAAAATCTTTCACTGGCTGAGTTGTTTGGATTTGATAATTGGAAAGCATGTTACAAAACACTGGCTTTGAAAGCGGCACAAAGCTCTTTCAAGAGGATGTGCTGTTCAGGCTGTCTCTTGTTCACCCTCACCTGGGTGGAGAGCAAGTCCTGGTCCTTTGAGGCAGGCCAGGTTTCCCTTCCCTTCATTCATCTTTTTGCTCTATGAAAGAAGTTGGGTGTGAGCAGGAGACACCAGACCTTCCAAGGAGGGCATTTGGGTTTGGTCCTCATCCTTCTCACCATTTCAGAGGATTCCATTTGAATGTAGAGGATGAAACCTGTCAAATCCCTGACTATGTCCACTTGCTTATGACACGTTGGACTATGGTGCTACATGATGGGAGAGTGGAAGTTTGTGTAGGGCTTGCTTGTTTAATAGCAATAAAAAAACCTGAGTCCACTAAACTGACAGTATTGTTGGCTTGGTATGATGATATTTCCCTTCTGTAAGTGGCTCCTTGCTTATAAAGCAAGAATTCTGCATTTTTGGCTAAGGCGTTTGGGGAACTTTAGCTCAGTATCTCTTGAATCAAGGCATAGCTGACCTTACTTCCACACTGTCTGGAGTAGCACACATGCTTAAGAGACTCAGTGCCCTCTCTTTTCCCTGCCCTGTCTATTCCCTGGTCAGCTTTGTTTTAAAGTGTATTGCTTGGAAACAACTTCTGTATTCATCTAAGTATTTCATTAATAAGAATTTGTAATTCTTTAACATTAAATGCTTTTTCCTCGTGTCTTTCAGATAATGAGTATGTTTTTATAGACCTGGAGCAGAAGCTTAGCAAATATTTCTCAAAGGAATGGAAGAAAGAGACCACCAAAGTAAGACAGATGTTTAATTTTGGAGGCTACTGCTTTGGTATTGGGCTACAAAGTGAAATGAAAGCTCTTAAGCTAAGGTTCATAAAACAGTTCTTGAAGATGGTCTGCAGAATGCTGTTCAGTAGCAAGATGCAGTGACTCGTGCATGGCTGTACAATTAAATAAAAGAGCTAAAACAGCCCCTTACACAACTTTACTTGAGCAGTAGTAGCCACATGGTTGCTGCTTAGCTGCCACAGGGGCGGAGAAGGTCAGCTGGTCAGTCTTCCTTTTGAATTTAGCCAAGCCTGTGAAGAGTCTGGAGACCTCATTGATATCCTTAAGCAGAACAGCCTAAAATGACTTTTTGTGACTTGAACCTGACATGAGGGAGAGGGATGGAGCTATGGCTCTTCCAGAGTACATGTGAAAGGACAGCGGAGCAAGAGGAAAGATATTTTGTTTAAGAAGAATCTTAGTTCTTCAAGGCTAACCAGCCCTGTCAAGGGAAAAAGGGAAAAGCTATGTGAAATAAAGACAAGCTTATGTAATTGTTTAGTGCCGGTCATTCAGACATGATAATGCCTGTTTGTGTGTGTCATTATTAGAGGAGCCGCAGTCTAGAACGAAGTGCAGTTACGTTCAGATATCTTAATTAGCTCATTATGACTTTTTCCACCTTCCTTAAGGGTTTTCTTTTGCAGAGTAGGCACGCTTGCCATTTTTGCTGCTTAGAGAAGTTGGCAGATGACTAGTGAGGTTTGGGGATCTCTCTTATCCCATACTGCTTCTCCCAAACAAGTAAGGGTTACTTCAAAGACAGTTGCCAATTGCACGGAGGGCTGTCTGTCCAGCCTGTGAGGGTTTCCCTGAGGCAGGAGTTTCTGGTCACCTCGGGATGGGGTACACTTTGTGGTTGCTTTGAGGCTGGATTCTTGCAACACTTTTAAAGTCAGGATAAGTGTGGAACCTCTGGTGTGAGGTGAACCATAAAAGGCTGAATGAGTTGCCATTGGCAGTAATGAAGTCTGAGAGGAGTTAGGCTATCGGACTGGGTTAGCAGGCAGGGATTTAATTCCTATGAAGAGGCTTCAGGTGGAAAGCCCAGTCCAGCTGATAAAATAGGGTGACTGTGAACACGTTACAGAAATAAAATGTAAATATTTGCATGACGATCAAGAAGCTGCTGTCTGCACCAGATGTGCACGGCATGCCATGTAACTTGTCCCAGTGTGATGGGTCAGACCAGCAAAGCCTTGGAACTGCCTGTGTGAGCAAAGTTACCTGTATGAACATTAAAGAAGTGAGTGGCAAAGTAGGAAAGATGAGAAAATGAACTAGTAAGATAAGATGTTCCTTTTCTCTTCCTTTTTTTTTCTTTTTTTCTCCTGTTTAAACAAGCCTGTAAGTCTGAAAGATAGGCTGTAGTTAAAACAACAACAGAATTCTTGCTGGCTTTCTTCTAACAGACATCTTCAGCATGAAGCAGACATTAGTGTCTCCTTTTGGTCTGTGGCTGCAGGAAGGTGTGAATAACTAAACATTAGCCCTGCCAAACAAAAGGCGAAGAGTTAATATCAGGCTGGTGCGCCTCAGCCTCGGGCAGTAAGTGCTGAAGGCAGCAGCGCGTGTGTCCCTGCTGAGTGATGTGGTGCTGCGCAGAGATAGCTGGTTACTCCTAGGTGTGCCCTGGAAACGCCGCAGCCGAGCCAGCATGGCACGCTGCCCTGCCGCCTTGCCTGGTGCTCGAGGGAGGCCGTGTTAAACTTGCTGCGTTCAGCGCTAATGCGTCTGCGGCGCTGCCAGGTGCTGAGCTAGGTAACTCTGGGCCAGGCTGGGCATCCCCAGGCCACGCTGGGACTCTTTTATACCTGCTCATCCCCACAACCCCATCCATAATCTTCCACCTGCCCTAGGATGTTTTGCCATTCAACCTGTCTAAATGATTCCTCATTGATGTAAGCCTCCAAGACAGTCAGATCCCCCCGCGCCCCCAACTTGCCAAGAGCTAAGAGTAGAAAACGAAAAGCAGTATGGGGAGCGAGCTTGGGAGGAGAGAACGTTACCAGACAGGGTAACAGGAATTTTCGATGCTGAATGTTATTTAACTTGTCTTCTGTCTCTGCTCTAGGGAACAGAGAAATTCAGCCCTCCTTTTGTTGCATTCTTTAGAGTACAATACTATGTAGAAAATGGAAGAGTAATAAGGTAAGTTCCCTTCTGTGGCAGTTAATGTGTTTTGAATTATTCACTGTGTTCTTAAAAGGCAAGAAAAATAATGCTGCTTTAAGCTCATCTCTGTGAGCTCACAGAAATAAGCTTAAAAAATCCACTTAGATGTGTGTTTTGTTTTTTTTTTTTTAAACCTTCACAGCACAGACTTCCTCACCCAGCCATGAATGTTTTCCCCCTGAATCATACTCCTTATCCCTAGGAAAATTGTGACTGCTTTTCCATCTGTGTTTAGAGAGCAGGTTGAATGACGACAGTATCAAAATATGTTTAACACTCTTTTGCTTGCATCTTTTCATTCTATGAAAAGTATCAGGTGAATATACCAAAAATAGCTATATATACTCCAGAGCACATGCTAGTAATAATTTTGGATATGGTTTTTGTATCTGAGCAGTGCTCTGTGCAGTCTACTCCTGGAAACGGACTTTTATAAATGGACAAAAGAAATTACTTCATAAGTTAGGGAGTTTTGCATTTGTAGTCCATTCACACGGAGTATGGGCTGCACTCAAAACACCACCACCCTCACCCACAGTACAGAACAAAGGATGAGGTAGTTAAAAATGAACAACTGACAGAGTTAATTTGCATCAGCACTTCTGGCGTGGCTGTGACCCGGGGCAAGCCAAGAGCTGGGATCATTTGGGTGGATTAAAATCTTTACCAAATTTTTGGCATTTGTTCTCATCTTGAACAAAGCTTGGTGGTTTTTTGTTTTTCTCTCTCCATAGTCTTTAATTTTGGATACAGCGGAATGTTTCTTCTGGAGTCTCTTTGGCTGTTAAGTGTTTTGTATTTAGTTTTGCTTTTAGGTACAAAGGGAGATTGCATATCATTATACCACCCCCAATGTACATATCCTTCAGCGTCACAAGCAACTCTCTCTTGCAGTAGTAATTTAATTGGAGAGGTTTGTGGAGCCGTGCAGAGGTAGTTACATGTGTCCTTCAAACCATACACACACACACACACACACACTTTTAAGAGCAGATGGTAGTGTCCAGCACCTCATCTATACACACATGTCAGCAGCCTGCTTCCCATGAGCTCTTACAGCGGGGGGTGTGTGGGTTATCAATACTACGCGATGGTTATGCCTTATCAAACTATCCCTGTTTAGCAGCTCGAGGAAGAAGACAAAAACAAGCCCAAGGCTCCTGTGTCTTTTGATCTACCTTGCAGGGAATTAGCTGTTGAAAAGTACCTTGAGCCTAAGGCAAGGTGAAATGAAAAAGCAGTGCCAGGTTTAGAGGGGAAAGGAGGACAGGTGTGCAAGAAACAGGACTGGGAGTCAAGGGAGTTGACTCTCCTGACTGCTACAGGCTTTCCAAAGAAACAGAAGTGCTTGATGTAGTCAGTCTCCAGAACAGGTGTGACATGATTTTTCTTTCATCTACCTTCTGCCCTAACTTCTTAGATCTCATGCTCCTCAAGATAGAAGCTACTATTTCCCATGTTTGTACAACACTTAGTGGGAGAAGACCTTGATCTTGGCTTGGTGCTCCCTACACACACATAACTGTATCAGGGTGGCATTGGCACACATCAGGAATGTCAAAGTTTAATCCCTTCTCTCAGAAGGAAGATGTGTTTGAGGAGCCTTATCTGAGCCTGAACTTTCTTTTCTTCAAGTAAATTTGCCTTTGTGTCTTGCAGCGATAAGGTGGCACGGCAGCTCTACTACTGCCATCTCAAAGAGCAAGTACTTATGTCTCGGTGCAACCACAAAGAAGAAATCTACTTCTTGCTGGCTGCCTACAGCTTACAGGCAGACCTGGGCAACTACAGGGAGAAGGTCCACGCTGGCAAATATTTTGAACCTCAGGCTTATTTCCCACAATGGGTAAGTTTCAGGGGGTCTTTCTGACAACAGATTGTGCATGCAGCAGGAGCTATGTCTAGGTGGTACCTAACTGCAGCCATGCAACTTCCCCAAATGCCACTGTAATGATTAGCCAGAGTGGTAGAGCATCACCCTGAATTTCCTTCAGGAGATATCTCCTCTGCCTCCAATACATGCAGGTGCCTGTTCCTCCTGGGCTCCCTCATCAGTGAGGTGGGTGGTGCATATCCTTCCTTGGTGAGGGAACGTGTTGGTCTCAAATGAGTAACTCTGACAGTGTGGCTGTCTTTGTTTAACTCTTCTATGGCTTAAAGGGTTGTGTGTTTGCAGTGGTACATCAGGAAGATCTGCACAGCCTAAGCTCTACAGAAAACCTCAGGGCTGTGAAGCCAAGTCCACTGCCCTTTGTTCCCATCTCTGTAATGCTTACCTCTGGGATGGATAGACCCAAACCCTAAGGGGTAGTGTCTGTGCAGTGCCTTTGGTGCTTGCTTTGTCATTAATCTCTGGCTCAACTGCAGTAAGAGAAAAGGGAAGGGCCTGGAAATGGGTTTGCATGTTTGTTTATAAGCATGCACACATGGGCTTGTGTCCTTCAAGACTTACAAACAGCTTAGAAAGCCAAGAGTTGGTTTAGTTGTCAAATGAAGGCAAATTTGCTAAGACTCTGTCAGAGCTGGTTACCTGCAGAGAGTTCTTTTGTGGTGAAATGTCAAGAAAACTGTGATAAACACTTCAGTTTCCACAAAAATAGAAAGGGAAGCTAGCTTTGCTACATCATTGTAATGGCTGATGATGTCTGCTGGAGCAAGTTGCTCCCTCAGACCTGGACAGACCCTCCTCTGTAACCTGATTTAGTTCTGGAGCCCCCTTCTCTGCTGTGACAGCGGATTTTAGCCCAGCTTGTGCCTTGGGATAGCTGTCAAAGCCCAGATGCCTCTGGTAGTTGGTCACTTGTCCCCAGGCGAGTCGCGTCTCCCCTGAAAGGTGGCACTGTCCCCTAGTCTGGGGAGAAGGTTCAGAGCAGTAACAGGGGTTGTGCTGAGGAGGCAAGGCTGGTAGAGTCTCCTTTATGCATGAGTCTCAGCGTGCCTGCCTTGCTGTACAGAAATGCACCTTTCTCCCAGACAACAGGCCCTCATCCCATGCCATTCCTTGCTACGGGGCGCCTGGCAGGAGGTAGCTAACAAAGGGCTGGAAAAGGTGGGTCTCATGCGTGCTGTTTCTGGAGTAGTTAAAAGTCTTATCACAGACTATTGCTCATCTGGCAAACATTGCAAAGGCCAAGGCAAAGCCTGGCTCACCTGCGCTGAGCCACAACCCCAAGCAAGTATGTGGGTGATTTATTACATCATTACAAAGAGCAAAATCTGGCAGGCATGGGGACGCTTCTCTCCCTGCCCCCAGGCTTCCGTGGGGAGATACTGAGTAATCTCCTCCTCCAACGCAATCCCTTCCTCCAACACGTGCTTGAGATCATTTGGCTGAGGGCTGCCCCAAGCCTCATGCTAGCAAGGAGAGGCAGTGCTGCCCCGGGGAGATCAACCCAGCTTTGAACTGTGGAGCTGGCACAACGTTTCTTTCTGCTGACGTTGCACAGCTGATGGCATGGATGTTGTCCTCCACCAAGCCCAGCACTCCTTGTGGGAGGGCAACTAATCTAGCAAGGCATACAGAGGAGGGCAGTGGTGTTACCGAACAGAGTAAACAAGGGGCTTAATACAAAATGAAAGTGGGAACTGGGTGGTGATGGGGTCTGGTCGTTTTGAGCCAAGGCAGGTTGTTCCTGGCTGGATGTTCTTGGGTACCTGGTGGGATTTAGTTTTTAAATGCCCCCAGTGGTGGGGGATTTTGTGAAGTGAATTCAGCCAACATCCCTCTTATCTGTCACTGCTGCTCACGGCCTGGGAGGGGCCAGTCTGGCATGAGAGGGGGCCAGGCTGCCCTGTAGCCTTGTACAGATGGGGCACGTGGGCAAGCATGGGAACTGCGCACTCCCAGGGCAAGAGCAAAAGGCCCAGTGTGGGTTTCTCTACTGCTTCGCAAAGCCATGTGCCTGCCAACCACTCTTGACAGATAAAAAATACCTTGAGATACTGTTATCCACCCCTTTGAGGATGGAAATGCTAAATAAGCCTAATGTGTAGTTTCTGGTTTTAAAAGGACCGCCTAGCATTTCTGCAGTGTTTGGAGGTGTTGCTGTTGATCGGCATGCAAAGCAGTATTTTTTTATCTGTCCATAAGCTTTTATGGATGCCAAGAGTTAGGAAAACTAATTTCAGTACTTAAAAATGACAAAAGCTGACAAGACATCTGTAGTCTCGGTCTGTTATTTTGCCATCTAGGATCTGTTCAGAGACGTTGGTATCATCTGGGCTGCTTTAAATGCTTATCCTCCAGGGAGGTAGAGGTGAACGTGGACTAACATCTTGAGGGACTGTATGAACCTCCTCCGACTCCAGGCTCTGCTTTGCTGTTGATCACAGCTGCCTCCTGTGGGGATTGCTGAAGAGTTGCTGACCTGTTTGTTTTCCTTGTGGTTTAGATAATTGCGAAGAGGGGGAGCGATTACATCTTAAAACATGCCCCAGAGATGCACCGAGAACAGCAAGGTCTGAGTGCTAAGGAAGCAGTGTTGAAGTTCATTAAGGAGTCCTGCCTGCTGGAAGATGTGCCCGTCCACTTCTACAGGCTGCAGAAGGTTAAACAAAGAACTTCTTATTTTTAACTTCTCTCCCATCATTAATTGGGTGCACTGTTGCATTTTTCACTTGCTGTTCATTTGAGGGACAGTTGCCTCTGATTCAGAGGCCAAACAAGTCTAAAATGTTCAGCCAATGAAGCCTGTCCCCACAAACAAATCTGTTGCCAATATGCAGGTATAGCTGGAATCTAGTTTTGTTCCTTGGCCACGAAACTGGCCACAGGAATGGCAAAACTTAATTTTTGTCCCTGCTTGTCAGTAGACTTGCACAAGGGAAATCAGAGATGCCTTTTTTTTTTGTTGCAGTCCATTGAAATGGTGGCAAGGTTGGCCAGCTTTCACACAAATCCCATGTAATAACTGAAGGTGGTGACACTGAGTCATCCCAACTTTCTTACCCTCCTCCCTCTCCGACCCTGTCAGAGTGGTTGGTATTTTTTCAGCTGTATGTCAGTTTTTGGATTCCTGGATTGTTGTTGCTTGTCCCTGAGTCTTAGACTCCTTACGCAAGCCTACTTAAACAGAATGTGCTTCACTTTCATATGCTAAGAGAGTTTAAGTCTAGAAATAGGACTAATGGTCATTTTTTTCCAAATGGAGATATTCCACTTTGTCAGACTCATAATTAAACTTGTTGGTTGTTTCTGCTCAGTAGGAATTATGTCTGGGAGGTTTCCATGCCCTTTGACCAGATCTAGCAGCTCTGGAGAAACACACGTTTTCTGGAGGAAATAAGTTCCAGTTGGGTCTGTAGTCCAGGCTTAGTTTCAGTTCGTCACAAACCATAGATGCTCCACCTACCTCTCCTCTGTCCACTCTGTTTTGATTCTAATGCTGTTAATGATGCAGTCATAAGTGGGTTGGTTACACTTGAATGCCGTAAGAAATCCAGCTAGCAGGACATGATACAATTTATATCTGAAAGCACCAGGGCTGTGAAATTAGTTGCTCTTAATATCCAAATTCCTGTCTGACTTGAACTTCTGTGCATTGCTAACTCCTTCATTTGTTGTTTGATCCACAATGTGCTGCTCTTCTTGCTGTGTGACACACTTATCTTGTGATGAGAGATCTTCCTCCTAGGTGACACCCAGGTCACAAAGCTGCCCGACTTGAGTGCACAGAGGTGCCAGGTGAACGTGACCGTGCACTGGCTGCCCTGAGATTTCAAAAGCAGTCACTTCTGTCTTACACCCTCCTCATGGCTGCTACTGAGGTTGGGAACTCTGAAAAAAAACATAGCACTGAGCCCTGTATCTCTCCTCCAGTCCAATACTGATTTATGAAGCTTTTTGCCCTTAGGAGGCAGAAAGCATTTCTTAGTGACTAAACTGGAGACATGGATGGTACCAGGGGCAAAGGGTGAGGTAATGTGATGGCACAAGGCTTGCATCTTGACAAGCCAGGTGAGGAGAAAGTTTGAGCTCTGTGAGCCCATAAATTTTTACCCAAAAATTTTCTTCCTCTTGTTCCTCCTAGCAAGAAAAGTACGTGTTCCCCTCCCTAACTCTGCCATGCCAGGAAAGACTGAAAGAACTAGCTTATGATATTTTTTTGGTCTTCAAGCAAAGGAATGTCATTAGAGCCAGAGTATGTCATACCAAGATACAGCATGGGGGGGGGGAAGGCAGTATTCCAACCCAGCCACAAACTTTTAAAACCACCTGCTCCCACCACTGAGATCAAAAGGTTAGAAGGAAAGTCCCTGTAACTCTGGGCATTGATTAGCTCCCTCCTGGCCAAGGGACACCTAAGGTCCAGCAAGTCCCTGGATGGGAACAGCAGTGCTGTGAAAGGAGAAGGGGACAGGCATCCCTTTTGTTTTGGGCTCTCTGTCACCTGGACAGCGAGAGTGGTGCTGGGTGTTCAAAAGGACAGCAGAGACAGTACATGGCAGTACGAGAGGTTACAAGGTACCTCTGAGAGCAGTAATTGTCCATGCCCTCAAATCACTAAAGCTACAGGATTCCCTGTCCAGGGCAGCTAGGGTGTTTGCTGGTGAAATGCTTGAGACTCCCAGCATGAGGGGGTTTTAGGAGTAGATATTTCATGGGTCAACAAGGCAAGGTGCACTTTACAAACACAATAAAAACCAAATGAGCTGATGGCATCTGCCTGATGAGCAGTCCTGCTACAGCTCCTGCAGTAGGTGCCAGAACAAGAGCGTGGTCTTTGTAGATTAACCTTTGACTCCAGGCTCTTCTGTTCTTTTAGGATAAGAAGGAGGATCGCCCAACGGTTATCCTGGGCCTGACCCTGAGAGGAATGCACATCTATCAGGTAACAGACTGCCGTGAAAGCCTTCTGGTATAGCATTAACTCTGCCCAGATCCCCTGTCTCCCCCCCCCCACAGCTCCTCTGCCTCCCCTGCGAGCGCCAGGCTCTGCATATCTCAAATTCTTGGTTGTTTGCAAATTCTTTGCACATCGCTGACTCCACCCTGTACCTGCCAGTCCCTGTGTCACTCTGAGTTTGATGTGTTGCAGGAGGTGAATCACGTTCGCCAGCTCCTCTACGACTTTCCCTGGTCACACATTGGGAAGCTGGCGTTTCTGGTGAGTATGATGGAACAAAGGCCATCTGGCAGCGGGCTGTCAACCTGGGACCTGGCAAAGCTGTCGGCCTGCCCGCACTGCCATGTCAAGTCCTGTCGCTTGTATATGCAAGACCGTAGCTATCTCCGGTAGCTGTGTGGCTGAACACATGATCTTGTTCGTTTCAATGGCATCTCTCCTCTTTATGCAGGGAAAAAAATTTGAGATCCAGCCAGATGGTTTGCCTTCTGCACGGAAACTGGTTTACTACACAGGTTGCCCCTTCAGGTCACGGCACTTGCTGCAGCTCCTCAGCAACAGCCACCGGCTCTTTCTGAATATCCAGCCAGTGTTGAAGCAAATCCGAAAACTGGAGGAGGCTGAAGGTATGTGACGGAAGAGCAGGTGACTTTGGTAAGGGGAAGAGTACAGCATGTTAGGCTCTGCTGTTGCTTCATGGTGGCTGCTCTCGATCTAATTAATAGTGTTTCTGCCTTATCAGGAAGCTGGTGAGAGAAATAGAGGTGTTAGGTATGTTTCAGGTCCATTACTGGGAAGTGTTTATGGCTCCCACATTGCTAGACTGTGACCAGAAGGGGTGTGTGTGAGAGCAGTAGAGGGGGTATATCTCCCTTTAAGGGTAGATCCTTGCTCTCTGTGCTCCCAGTTTGTGCACATTTGACGCATGCTTCTGAGTGGAAGTAATTCTGAATAAAAAGCTTTCCATTGGGATAAGATCTTCCTGTGTGCAAGCAGCAGTGCAAGTTCTGAGCCTGGTCTTAATTTTTTAGTACCCTTTTGCTAAACACTGCACACAATTTAGTCTAGTGTCTGACAGTTAAGAGCTAGGAGTTGCAGGTGCCAGAAGCAGCCTGAGAGCAGATCAGGACTCCCAGAATTTGTCTTTTCTGATGGGGTACCCTCTCTGTAGGAACAGTGATTTGAATTTTGACAGTCCCTGGTATCCTTCCAGGCAAACTTCAATCATTTCATCACCCCTCAGCTTGCCCCCTTGCATCTTCCAGTTGTGCAAATTGGGTGTCCTACAACTTCTTGGCCTACCTCTCCCCAGTGACTGTTTTTATTGCATTGCATAGGTCTTCTTTCAAAGGATTGTGTCCCCTTCTTTTTGCCGTCTCCCGAATGCCTCCTCCCCCCCCTCCCCGCTTCTTTCCTGACTGCTGTTTCCTGCATTCTCCATTCACACTTTGTGTCTTCTCTGGGGTTTGTAAGCCTTCAAGGTCAGCAGAAGTCAGCCAGCAGTAGCTGGTCGTCTTGTCTGAGGACATAGGCTGACTTCATCCAGGGAGAAATCAGGAAGAAACTTGTTTTTTATTATTGCCCATCTCAACTAACTCTAAGCAGCTTACATCCATATCTGAAAGCGGTGATCACTGGTTGTGTGGAATCGGTGTACAGGGCAAGGCAGCCCTTGGCCTCATCGAGCTTAGTTATTTCTGTCTTTCCCTTCAGTGGGGTTATAGAATTGGCCTTGAGCTGTGCAGACACAACCACTGGCACATGCCAGTCAGCTGTAGAAAGGCTCACTAATCAAGTGTGTGTGGGCAAAAGGCCCTATGTTTTGTTTGGTTTTTTTTTTTTTTTTTTGTCTGCTAGTGTCTTGTGGATTTATTGACCACCCTCAGCACACTCCTCTTTAGGTAACAGATACAAGCCATGGGAGAAATAATAAATCATTAATAAATGCCAGCCATGGGGATCCTCTTCTTAGTTCTCTCCACATGTTGGTGACTGTTTCAAGAAACAATCAATGCACTCTATTTTTAAAGGCTGAGCACTTACGTTAGCTAAGTAATTCCCTTTTTTTTTCTTTTACCTGTCCTTCATTCTGGAAGCTACTATTTTCTGTATCATAACTGCCTCTACCTCCCTGTTCTAATTCAGCAGATGCTGGGTTTACTGCAAGTATGACTAGTTCTTTTACAACCAGCTGGGCAGCCCAGTATCTGTTGAGCAAACAAATTACAAAACTGTCCCTGTATTTGTTCAGTAGCTGCAGCAGTTTTTCCTAATAATTAGGTTGTGCCAGTCCCAGAACTTACTGATTATTCTTGCGACCCTTCCTTTGGTCTTGCTTAAAGTTCCCACTGGTTTCTCTCATCTTTCTTCCTCAGAGAAGAAGCGCTACCGGGAGTCCTATATCAGTGACACGCTAGACATGGACCTGGACCCATGTGATAAGAATTCACGCGGCAGCGGTAGCAGTGGGGGCAGCCAGAGGGATAACCGTCTCTCACGCCAGTCCACAGGGAGTCACGGCAGCTCTCACACATCGGGCATCGAGGCTGACTCCAGGCGCCGCGTGTCGGTGGAAATGTCAGTGGATGAGCCCTTCAGCATTGACCGGGTGCATAGGAAGGAGAAATCCTGCAGTTCAACCATCAGCTACGGTAGCTCTGGCATTGACAGTGGCAGCAAAGGGCGGGCTGAAGACGACTCTCAGGATGATGGTAAAGAATTTGGTCATGTGGAGCAGCTTCTAAGCCCGCTCTTGCCTTCTCCTGCAGGAGAATGGGGAGTAAGAGGATGTGAAGCAGCTTGGAGAAGTGTAATGCTAACCCTTCTCCGGCTGCTCTCTTCCTCCTAGAGCTTGAGCTGGCAGTAGATGAGCCAGAGGAGGTGCCTGTAGATGAGCCTTTAGAGGGAGACCAGTTAGAGGCGGCCACTGTGGGAGAATCTGTTGAATCTCTTCCTCTAGATGCTGCTAGCTGCCAAGGTGAGATGGCTTTCTGCTACTGCTCAGTGCTTTTCTTTGGGCTGTAGCAACAGGAAGATGTGTTTGGCAAGCCAGGCATAATCTGAGGGATTTAAGAAAGCTGTATCTTCTTCCAAACAACTGCCAGTGCTACTTACTGACCTACTGCAACAGGACTTGAAGTCAGCTCATCTAGAGGTAAAAGGCCAGCACCCTATATTGTACAGTGCTGCTCTCCTCTGTGCTCCTCAAGGTCTCCCTGCTCCAAATTTGCCAAGTTTATACTAGTTAATGATAAAAAGATAATGTAGGCAAACATTTTGTAGTGAAGGAATTTGCTTTAAAATCTTGTAAACCACAAAACAGTCAAGGGGTTCAGCCACAGGTTAATGGGTAGTTGCAGGAATTAATAGGTAAAGTTTTGTGGCTTGTGATACAGGGAATGCCAGACAATGGCGTCGTGTAGGAGCTGTCTGGCCTTAAGGCATACAGCCTTAATAGCAAAGCAAGATGGGTAAATATGGGACAAGTTGGTAAGAAGCTGTTTTCCTGAGAATTTTTAAACATTGATCCTTAGGGGCAAAAAGGAGTACTTGTGAACAAAACTCCCAGAGCACTGAGGGTGCTTAACTGATGTATACTTATATTTATAGGATAGCACTGCTTGAATGTGGCCTGTGAGAACAACTTCCCTTTTCCACAGCCCACAAAACCTCAAACCTGCAATGCTTTTCACTTTGTCCTTCTCCTTGGCAGCTATAAATCAGGAATCGCTGTCTGTGGTGCAAGTCACGCTAATAAAAATGAGAGGTCAAAGTGTGGAATCCCTTCACCAGGTAAGGCAAGAGCGCTCGGCAGGAGGGTCTGTGTGTGAGCACTGAACCAAGGTCTAGTGTAATGGAGACAGCTGTAAATCAGGTGGCCTTGATTGGTCTGGATTTGACTGATTTTAAATGGTGTAAGCAAAACCAGCTGTTGGCCAGCTAATGCTATCAGGAATAGGATGGGAACAGTGTTTGGGTCCAGAATAGTGTAGAGAGGTTTGGAGCAATGTGTGTGGAAATCTTGCAAGCCAGCTATTGTCTGCCTTAGGCTTTCAGATAGGAAATGGAAAATAAACCACTTGCAAATTTTCAGTGCAATATAGAGCCAAGACCATCCATGCAGTTTGGATGTGGGTTGCAAATTTGATCATCTTCCTGCTCCTGAAGCCAGAAGGAGCTCACATCAGAGCAAAACCAGATGCTCAAGCTGTTATTACTGTCACTTGTGTGATTATACTATGTGTGTGCTCAAGTCTTTGTTGTCAATGTCTTCTTTTCATCAAACCCTTGAGAAAAGGCAACTATATATGGTAAAATATGTCATATCATAAGTTGTGCTTGGAAAAAGCTCATTAAAATGTCTTTTTAAGGCCAAACAATATTTCTTTTCAAAGTATAGCTGTACCCACTGGTAGAAATGTTGTGTGATTTTAAAAACAAAAACAAAAAAAAACCCCACAAAAAACAAACAAAAAACCCCCACAAAACCTAGGCCTCCACCATTTCTTCTCTCTCTGAATACAAATTAGACTTATCTGCAAAAGGAATTTTAAAAATCTGTTCACCTTTTTCCCCTTTACTCCCTGTACCTTTCTGAACAAGGACTTAAATCACTTCTTAGGACTTCTTCCTTTTTTTTATGCTTCTTCCTGGACACAGACAGAAGTGATACAAAGTTTTCACTTATCAGCAAAATAGTCCATAAAATGCTATAGGAGATTTAAGTAAAATCTTGGTTATTTTTTCCAAAGCTGAAGACCATGCAGTACAAGTCATAACAAACTTATTCCTATATTTGCATGGAATGACTTAAGAGTGCAAGGCAGGGAGTGGGTATCTTGCTTAAAGTAATGTTTTTATGTTAATGCTTGTTACCAACACATGCTTATGCAATTAATTAATCAGGAGACATCTGTTTTTATAAGAATGTTTCTGGTCACTACAGGACTGTTTAAGCAATTGCAAAGACCTGGCTGCCACTCTTTCTTCCAAGGCGTGTAACTAAATGCTGCAGGACGGGATTTACTTAGTTGTTGACTGGACCATACAGCGTGTGCCTGTTTCTGGGAGTGCAGCTGAGCCAGTGCAGGGTTTCCTCAGGGTAGTTGTTTAATTCCCATCCTGTGGAGGCGAGAGAAGTGATACTGGGAGGAAGTTTTCTGTGTTGCCAAGGGAAGTGTCTTGGTTTAAAAGCGATATTCCTGCAATCAGCCTTAATATTAGCATTTAGAAGCTGATTGTGAAGAGACAGAGTAAGAAAAAATGGGTGGGAAAGTCTTGGATGGTCAGTAGTTCCTCCACAGAGGCCAAGTCACTACAGCTTGTGTAGCAAGACGCTTCCTCCGGGAATTACTGCTGGTTTGTTGCTTGTGTTTTCTTCATTGCTGAACAATGTTATGTAGATGAAACCATATGTTGCACTTAGTGAATTTTGGACACCGTAATGTATTAGTTTGTGTGATTGCCTTCTGAACCTTCCTTTCAGCTCATTAGACTTTCACCAACTCAGTGTGTTCAGGCAGTTGGGGTCATTCTTTGTTACATGCACTTTACCTGTTTGAGGATGACTGCATGGATCTGCCACGAAGTGTCAGGTCATCCAGGTGTCAATACCTGTCAAGTGTTTCATCCATTGTACTGGACGCTGCGGACACAGTGCAGAGAGATCATGATCTGGCTCAATGTGGCAGGGCAGCTTAATGCGCTTGTAATTTCCTAATGGTTCACAGCTTCTTCATTAAGCCAATGTCATTCAGAAGGCTGGCGGGGCTGTTTTGAAGGAGTGGAAGAACAATTCTGGAAAACTAGCATGCATAGCCAGCATCCTTAGGCTGTGTCTGAGCTCATTGTTTTGTGTGTGTCTTACTGAACTGGCAGGTCAGATCGCCCAAAAGCAGGAGCTGCACAGACCAGCACAGCCAGAGTTTGGATGACATCCGTCTTTACAAGCACCGGCACCCACCACTAAGTGCCACGCTGTCTTCGGACACATCCCACAGCTACACGTTTGGCTGCAGCCTGGAGGATAAGCTGTCTATCTATGGCTGTGTTTATTCCACAGTGGACTGCAAAACCAAGTCTGCCCTTTATGGGAAGCGATCCATGAACTGCCTCTCCTTGGATCTTCTGGGAGAGGACCAGCTCCCGGAGGAGTTTGTGGTGTAATGAGATTGGAGCTTTTCCATACCAGGAAACAGCTCATCGTGGAAATATATACCTCATTAACACGTGATGTCATTCTGGTTCTTGCAGGAGATTGCGAGCGGCTTTGTTATTCAGCTCCATAATCAGTAAGTGGCAACACTTCTGCAGACCTGACTACAGGGCAAATCAACTGGCGTGTAGCACTTAATGTTAGCATTTGAGGTGTCTGTCTGAGCAAAAAATAGAAGTGGCCTGCACCATTACCAGTGACACAACCAACATAAAAACCAAAAATGGTGGACCAAAACTGATGCTGAGCTAGTAAAGCAAACACTGTGTCTAAATGGATTTATGAGAAAGAAATTTAAAGTCTGTCAGTTTATCTTCCTGCCTATCTCCTGTGGTCTGTTTATGTTAATGGTAGTGTACAGATAGTTTGGTTGTCTTGAGTTTGTGCTGCTGCAATGCTGCCAACAGCTGTCAGGCCAGAATATGGTCTGAGCACATTTGGAGGTCTGTGTATGGAAGTGTCTAGCCTGTTCCTGTTGTAATGAACACAAGTTGCCTATTTGCTTTACTGGGAGCAAGACCTGCCCTGCTAGAAGTTTATTTCTCTCTTTTTGTTGTTGTTTGTATTTGGCTGGATTCTTAAAACAAAACAAATGTGTGGTGTTCAGTGGTGTTTTCTTGGTTGTGTTTTTTTTTGTTAATGCAACAAATGGAACTTTCTCAGCTGTCTACTACTGCCACGATGCAGATTGGTAAATAAGTGCTTATATCCTTGGGGAGATGGGGGAGAGGATAAAACAAATGGCTCAGCGGCTTCTGAGAGTACAGAAGACAAGTGTGTTAATTGACTGGCTTTTGAAGACAGGAGTGTGACTGGAGAATTTGTCTGGGCATGATCACCCTTTACTTTGAATCATACTTTTATGTTGTTCTTTGCTTTTAATAAATCTGTTCCTTAGAATTTTTTCCTCTGCTTAGGAGGCAAGTATGGACTGGAGAAGGTCGCTTTGGAAGGACATTCAGAATGACTGTGTCCAGCTTAGTCATGGATAGGTCATGTAAATGTGAGTTTGTGATGCTGCGAGGCTGGTGATGGTGGAAGCGTAGGGTGTTTGTGTGCCAAGTACCAAGGGTACTTGTTTGGTGATTCTGAGCGGTGGAGCTGGCTGTGCTGGCTCTTACTAGGAAAATAATGATAATTATGTTGTTTGATTCAAGCATTTGCTGTGGAAAACATCCTGCTACCTTGTTAAACCCAAATAAATGTACAGTTTTTTGATTTCCTTCCCTATCTTCCCCCAATACCTCCTCCCCTCATCGATTCCCAGCCTTTGGGAAGTTTGTACTTACAGGCATGTGTTACCTGTGCCCAGCTCTTGACAACCTTGCAGGTGGAAGCTAGTAAGTTTTTGGCAAACTCTAGAAGCAGACTAATGCTGTTCTGCTGGTTGAGGAAGTGTGTTGTGCAGTGTTGATCAATCAAAAGCTGAAGATAGCCGAATTCAGGAAAGGAAGGAAGGAAGCCAGACCATGACGAGGAGGGTTTGAACTGCTGCTTTGATGGTAGGCTTGCAGGCTTAGCAGTTGTCTGGTAAATTGCATTCCCATAAACTGTTAAAATAGCAAATCCGTGAAGTCTGTCATCTCCCTATTTCTGTGCAAGTGAGTGTGGTGTAGAGACAGAGCATCCAGCTGCATCTACTGAAGTGGCATCAGTGGCTGTACATCCTCTCAGATGAATCCAGCACAAAACTGCAGCTGTGTGTTTTGAGGAATGAATGATTGGGCACAAGCTCACCATAGGCACGACTTAATTAACCGTGCCCTCTTTGATCACACTGCTCTTTCTTTTTGTAATGAACAATTAGGAACTGTGTGTTCACCGTAGCCTCTTTTCCCTTCTTCCAAGCAAAGCCAAAATGCCTTTACAGAGTACTTGAGGTATGTTTACTGCATCCAAAATAAACTCTCCTGTATGCATCTAAATGGGTAAAGGACATCTGGCTGCTCAGGAACAGTCCAGTCAAGCCTCCCACTGTTGGTGAAGGTCACTCCCTGTTACCTGGGGCCTGTTTGGCCCTAAGCCGTGGGAGATGGGCACAGCCAGGATCCAGGAGGCCAGTGGCTGTGCTGCAGGGAGTAGCCTTTTTCTTGCAGCTGCTGTGGAGCTGGAGGGATGGCTCTTACTGCGGTGGTGCCCGTCAGTCCATGGAAAAGGTTGGAGGTGTCTGGAGTGACAGCCCTGCTGAACTGTTGCTTTCCCATATGTGCAGACGTACAGTTACTCGTGGTTCTGGCAACAATGGCTGTTAACAGGAAAAAAACCTCAAAGTTCAGCAGGTATAGTTGTTTGGAGAGGTGTCATAAAACACACGTGTGTACCACATGATCACATCCATGCATGCTTGTCTTGGAGACAATCGCATTCATATCTGCTTCAGCCTAACCACCTTACTGGAGCGTTTATTGCCACCAAGCAGCTCGCTATTTTCTTTCTGCAGTTACCAAGCATTCAGTGGAATCGGAGAAATGCTGTAATCCTGACGTTGCTGGCTTAAAAAATACACCGGTGCCTGAAAATCAGTGTAATTGGCTCTTGCATGAGCATCCATTGCCTTTTATGTATGTGGGGGTTTCTTTGTATTTATTCATGGCTGGTAGGGAAGGCAAACTCTCCAGGTCTGACAGTCTTCTCTCAGTGGTCTATGTAACTCCTTCCACTACTCACGTTACATATGCATATGAAGGGGAGACCGGACACTTGTGTGTAGACTGAGAATGAATGAATACCTTACAAGCACTGTGAATATCTATTATGCAAGTTTTTGTATTCATATGAAAAAACCTGTACCTGTTAGTAATACTTAGTTTTTGTTTGTCTTTGGATTTAGAAGGTCTCTTGTAACTTTTGGTTTTGATTAGTTTGGTAGAGGGTAACGTGTAAGCATTTATCACCTGATGTTAGAAACTAGCTGCCCATATTTGTACATATTTGTAAAATACTTATGGTATAATCACTCTATTTTAATGGTAAAGTTTCTCCTTTCCATGAAAGGAATTTCTTGTTTAAAGAAAAATAAAAATAATTATATGTACACCTGCAATAAAGTATGGATAGTAAAAGGTAATTGTGTATCTTTATAATTTTTTGTTCCAAGAGGTGCATGTCAGTGACATCTTCCATTTGAGAGCGGTAGGTTTTAGAAATGAATTTGCTGCCTGACTGTAAACCACGTGAGCTCGGCTTGTGATGGCAAACTCAGAGGCACTGCAGCCTTTTACTCCCTGCCGCTCTCAGTAGCACATTGCCAAAGGGGCCTCTGTCAGGCACTGAGGACCCGGTTAAGCAGGTTGGAGGCAGCGGGAACACTAATGGGAGCTGAATCTAACTGAAGAGACAAGTTAGGCTGCTCGTGGTGGTTAGTCAAGAAAACTGAGGATGCGAACTCCCATGGGTGTAGAGAAATCCTGTCAGCGCCCTCCCTGGGGCTGCTTCCGAGGACAGGCACAGCGGTGCATGTGATGCGAAGTGCTGCCGAAGAGTGCTCTGCCCTAAGTCACCTAACCTGCTGGCCTGGTGTCTGGCATAGATAAAGGAAGGTTCTGCTTTTCCTGGGACATAAATCTGTGAAGGAGCGCCACAGTACAACTATTCACCTCTCTTCTCGAAGAAGCTTGCTGACTAGGGTTCCCTTTTTTTTTTTTTTTAAATCTTCTTTCTGGATATGGTATGGACCACTAAAGGAAGCATTAAAAAAAAAAAAAGTACTTTGATATTGTAGTATTGCCCCTATTCTTAATGACTTCCCATCTTGTACTTCCTATTTCTGTCCAGTACCTGCTGTGTTTCCCATATATAAATTTTCAAGGACCTGAGAGACTCATCCAGCTTTGGCTTGGAGATGTTGGAAGCAGGTGGTTTGGTTACAGATGGAGCTTTCTGTGGAGGTAAAATTAATATTTGCCTATAATTTAAGTTATCTAACTGAAGGGCTCTCTTTGTTTCTTTGCTTGGCAAGTAAGAGCACCTTGCCTCCTAGGGTGGACTGCTGCTGACCAGAATATATAGGATTGGGCTTCTCATGGTACCAGCAAATCCAGTGTGGGTTCACTGAAGTGATACAGCGTGGGATGGGGGAAATATTGTTACTGCACCTGATGTGTGTTGAGGCATGCCAAGTGCAGGAGCTCCGTGGAGGTACGGTTTGAAGGTGTGCTAAAGCTGATGGGCAAGGAGTGTTGTAAAACACCCTAGGTATTTTGGGTGAAGTGAGAGCAGTTTCTCCATGGAGTTCTTGGCAGTGAGGTCTGAGACCCTGAAGGCTGACACAGTGTTTTAAGAGCCTGAACACTTGAGCAAGAACTGATCATAAAGTCTCACACTGGTGGGCAAGCTCCCTGCTGTAGCTCCTTGCCCACCAGCAATGGTGCTTCCCAGTCTGGGTATGGTGTCTCCTGGTCAGGCTTTCCAGGCTTCTCCTGGCAGTGCTCCTTGTCCCTACCCCTGCCTCCTGCGCCCCTGCAGCTGCCTGCACCCGCACCTCAGAGCCCCTGCTGTGGAGCCTGCCCCTTCCCAGGCCCATGGTGCCCAAGGACAGTCCCCTGCCTTCACATCCCTCCTGGAGGCCTACCAGCTGGGGGAGGAGGAAGAAGGGAACATAGAATCATAGAATCATTATGGGTGGAAAAGACCTCTAGGATCATCAAGTCCAACCGCCAACCCAACACCACCATGCCTCCTAAACCATGCCCTGAAGTGCCACATCTACATGTTTTTTGAACACCTCCAGGGATGGTGACTCCACCACCTCTCTGGGCAGCCTGTTCCAGTGCCGGACCGCTCTTTCAGTGAAGAAATTTTTCCTAATACCCAATCTAAACCTCCCCTGATGCAACTTGAGGCCATTTCCTCTCATCCTGTCACCAGTGACTTGGAAGAGGAGACCAACACCCACCTTGCTACAACCTCCTTTCATGTAGTTGTAGAGGGCGATAAGTTCTCCCCTCAGCCTCCTCTTCTCCAGGCTAAACAACCCCAGGTCCCTCAGCCACTCCTCACAAGACTTGTTCTCCAGACCCTTCACCAGCTTGGGTGCCCTTCTCTGGACACGCTCCAGCACCTCAATGTCCTTCTTGTACTGAGGGGCCCAAAACTGAACACAATATTCAAGGTGCGGCCTCACCAGTGCCCAGTACAGGGGCACGATCACTTCCCTACTCCTGCTGGCGACACTATTCCTGATACAAGCCAGGATGCTGTTGGCCTTCTTGGCCACCTGGGCACACTGCTGGCTCATGTTCAGCCGGCTGTCAACCAGCACCCCCAGGTCCTTCTCTGCGGGGCAGCTTTCAGCCACCCTTCCCCAAGCCTATACCATTCCGTGGGGTTGTTGTCACCCACGTGCAGGACCCAGCACTTGGCCTTGTTGAACGCCATACAGTTGGCCTCGGCCCATCGATCCAGCCTGCCCAGACCCCTCTGCAGAGCCTTCTTTCCCTCACGTCCCCTCCAGGCTGCTCCCAGAGCTGAGGCACCGAGCGCGGCCCGCGGCGCCGCTCCCGGAGAAGCCTGGGCGCGGCTGGGACCGGCCGAGGGGATCCCGG
>WEKW01010875.1:45767-68136 GCA_013389905.1 Sula dactylatra | reverse complement strand
GTGCGGCCGTGCCCGCTCTGTGCCGGTCGCTCCCCTCGGTGCGGTGCGTGGGTCACCGCCGGGCACCGGGCGGCTGCTGGCACGCCTCGGGTACCCCCCGCTTGAAGCAGTTTTTCTTTCACCCGCCGAGCTGCCTCCGCTCGGGGCGAGCACCTCTTCCACAGAGCCTCCGCAGGCGTCAGGGCAGCGTCGCTATTTCCCCAGCCGCACCCAGAAAATCACACATACGGAATTTTTAATTCCATACTGAATTTTTAATGACATTTGCACACTGGTGAAGTCACTTGCCTGTTGCCGCTTCCCACAGCCCAGCTCCGCCTTTGTGACCCCCTTGAGTAGGATTTCAACAACGTTTTATAAAATAAACCTACCTCAAAGTAGTTCCCACCCCCCTTTGCTGGCACGTATCGTGTCCCTGCAGCCCGTTTTTTTGGGGGCATCCTCTAGCCCATGGCCGTGCTGCATTTTCACTCTGCTGGTCAACCAGGTACCGGCCTCGTCTGCCTTTCTGGACCCTGAGCTCTGGAAGGAGGAGATTGTATTTAGTGGAGTAGGATGCGGATAGCACCTCTTGCATTGGAAGTCTGTTGTCCTACGGCAGAGATGTAATGAGCAAAAATTGTATTTATTCTTTCTGGTAGACTGCAGGGGCAGCAAATACGGGCTATTGAAGAGCATAGCTGTGGTATTTTAACATTCTGCTTTATTTCTATTGCTGGAAATAGCCTCACATTTTTATTTTAAATCTCATAAATACATTTATACCAATCTTTATTTTTCTTTCTCCAGTCACTGCTGTTCCCAGTATGCAATGAGATAATTGGATATGGCATGTGCTAGAAGCCTTAATTCTCAACCCACCACGTGGAAAATACTGCTGAATACTTCAGTGACAGCAGACATGTGGTGTAGGAAAAATTAGTTTGCATTAGCCACAGACAGTACTCAGCCTCTTTGCTATGACCAGCTGACAAATAGCCTGAGCTGCTTGACAATCATGGCAACAACAGTGGCTGATTCCCACAGCCACGTTCTCCACCCTCTTAGAAAATGAAGCTTTGAATGCGGCTTACACTCTCACCAAGGGGTTTCACACTGGAAGGGCTGCATTGAGGCAGCTCCTCCCCGCTCTTCTGCTGGCTACAGGCTTTGGAGTTACCCTCCCCTCAACACCATCTCGGACCCAAGTGCATTCAAAAGAGCTCTGGCTATTGGGATGGGGATCCCTGAGCAAAACCATGCACTGTAGGAAGCCAGGTGCTTTTCTGTCCTCGATGTGTAACTTTGGGCAATGAGAGCGAGGAGGCTTTTCGCCCTCCTCTGAGGAATCCACGCTTACCCACCACTGGAAATAAAGGCTGTGGTGCAGTTTGTTGTTGTTCCTAGCAGCGGTATTGAAATCTTTCTTGTCTGGCTTGTGGGCTGCGTTCCTATATTTAGGGTTAAACGGCTCTCTGTGTGTACGAAGGAAGCCTGAGAAGCCAGCATAGCTTTTGTCTGTAGTGTCTGCTGACATGAATCCTGAGCTCTCTGTGTTTGCAGGACAGGCAACACTGGCAATGCCCCCATCCTCTCCTCGGGCACGTATCGCTACTGCTGGCATCAGGGAGGGTTTTCTGCCCATATGATCTTCCTGTGGCTAGAGCAGACTTTCTGCCTATGGTCCTTCTAGTCAGGCATGAACAGAGAGCTGCTATATCCCTCCATTGAAGTGCCAATGGGTTACGAGATGCATTTTTGGGAGCTCCTGTTCATGCTACGATTAAGAAAGAGATGCCAGTCACCAGAGTGGGGGTATTAGGGCAGGTGAGGCAGCTGGGGCCAGGTGGACAATATTAGTATTCCCGGTATTGACTGCATTTCTCACAGGTGTTGCAGTACCCTATGATTTCTTTTTAAAGCCCCAGCTGCCTGAGTCATGCTTTTACATAAGGTTCACAGCTTGTAATAAGAAAAACAAAGAATCCTTCCCAGCATACCTGGCTGAAAGGAAAATTTGGCAATAGGATTGCTCAAAGGGCTCATGCCAGAACAGCAATAAAGACAGCACCAACTACAGGTGTGTTTTTGAACCTCTTCCAAACCTTTTTGCGCCTTCCAAATTCACCCTTGAGGCTGAGGGTGCAGACACAGGGCCTTCCTCTGGAGAGGCCGTGCCCCTGGCCAGTCCCAGCCCAGCCCAGCTGCCAGCACTGGCATTCAGCTAGCCACGTCCTGCAGCAGGGGATGACCGGCAGGGTTTGCTGTGGGAGCAGCTGGGTACAATTTTGCTTGAAACTTGCACTGCAAATCATAGAGAGGGTACAAACTATTGCTTTCCAATCTGGTTCAACACAAACCACTTTGAGATCCAAAGCAGAATTACTGCTGAAAAATATAGGGCTAGCATGCTAAGGGAGAGCTCTGCAGCTGTAACATGGATTTCATCTTGTTTTCAGGATAAACAGAGCAGTGTAGGAGCTCTTGAAAGCTGCCTTTCCCAAGGACATTGCCAGAGCATCGGCTGAGCTTTTGGACAACCCAGCATCTTTAAGGTTAATAAGCTTTAGAGACTCCCCAAAGCTGCTGCCCCAGACTGCTGCTACCACCGCTCTGGCCCTGCTTCGTTGATGCCATCCTGCAGCTCAGAGCTGCCTCCCTAACTCCAGGTAGGTGCCCACAAAGCTCCCAGTACAATTTCTCCCCAAGCAGAGGACGCATGGATAAAAAGCAGAGCCCCACGGTGACAGCAGGGATAGCTGTTTCAGCGGTGACACCCCAGGCATTGAGGAGCATGAGGTGGTTTCTGGTGTCCCTAAGCTGCTCTCCTCTGCCCACAAACAGGGGCCAGAAAGTGTTCCTGGTGGCTCAGGTGTTTACATTCCTGCAGCTGGTAGCAGGTCCAGGTGGAGGGTGCTACAGAGGAGGGCAATCAAAGCCCAGGAAATCAGCTCCCTTCTGAGGAGAAGAGGCAGGGAAAGGAGAAAATCTCTGTAGGCTCTCTGGGAGAAGAGTTGCCAGCAGGCTGCAGTGTTGTGGTCCTGTGGATGAGCTGCCTAGGAGAGAAGTAAGGAGCCCTGCTGGGGTGGTGGGGTGGGGCTTGCTTGCCCCTCAGTCTTGCCCCAACATTGTTCACTGTAGAAGTCGGAAGCACCAGAGGTGCAGGACCCTCTTAGCTGTTGTGGAGCAACTCTTACCTGTGGGTGCCAAACTGGTCACTGGCTGTGTCAGTGGTGTGTGTAATTTAATTGTGTACTGGAACCAGCTGTGTACCCCCAGATAACAGGTCTCTGTGGATCTGCATGAGCACCTCATCCTGCTTGGGATGGTGGCATTTCAGGGGTCTCTGTAGGCTGTGTTGGTACCCTGAGTGCTTGGTTGGCGAATCCAAAAAGGCATCCTGGCGGAAGGCAGTTTGGCGCTGCCTTGTGCAGCACCAGGCTTGCCTGCAAACGGGCAGAGGTGTCCCCAGTGACACCTGCCCTTCCTCAGGCCTGGCTTGGTCTGCTCTGCAGAGGGACCACCTCACCGTCCCACGGCAGTGCACGGCTCACTTGAGGAGAGATGCACCAGGAGCAAACCTGTGAGCGAGTGTGGGTGTTCAACTCCACCAAGAGGAGATGGATGCCTCCTAGAAGTATGAGCGTAGAGCAGGTGGCTGCTCTGTTGGCCTGAATTTGGCCAGAGATAATGCCTGTAGCTACTTCTAAGCTCATAGAAGCTCCACAACCAGACTGGATGCAGTCCTGGTGAGAGGCAGGAGGCAGTAGCTGTGTGCCCAGCTTCCCCAGGCATTGTATTTCCCTGCTATGTAACTTGAGCATTGAAGGTATTTTGGGAGCTGCTGTATCCTCACCAGCAGAAGCACTCCCAGGACCAGCACAGTGACTGTGCAGGTAGCTCATTTCTGTTCCTCTGCCCCATGTCCCCTTGCAACTGCGCATTTTTACTTTTTCATAATTTATCAATTCTTGTGCCTTTTCTCTGTATATCTTGGAGCTGAGCTTGTGACTTACAGCTGGGATTGCAAAGGTTGTGATGTTTTGATGTGCCAGGATTTATGGGACTGAGGTAGAAGGGGTTAAAACAAACCTGCTCATGCTGAAAAACTGTAGGCCTATTGCTTGCATCCCGTGTCCTGAAAGTGGCTGTTGCAAGTTGCCTGCAGTCACGCAGTGTCTACATCAGTGTGTCCATCATAGGTCTTCTCTCCTTGTTCACGTGGAGATGATGCTGTTGAAAGTGCAGGTACCGTTTGTTGTGCTCAGGTGTCACAGTCTCATCCTGCCTTTTGCTGTTGCAAATGCTGCGCCAAATTTAGCAGGTAAACCAGATTCTGCTAGGTAAGCAGAAGTCAGGTTCAGAGCTGACTATGGACTTCTTTTTCCTTCCTTTGCATTGCCTATTGCATGTTCTCCACATCACAGCTGCTGGTCTGGTAGCTGGTATGGGCAGTTGCAGAGCCTTCATGAGCCAATGTAAGAGGAGAGGTAGAGAGTGCAACAGGTATGTCACTGTAGTGTCTTGGCTGATCTAAGGGGCTTGCTACCAAGAGGTGTTTCCCTGTTCTCATGGCGTTAGCTAGTGAACAGTAGCAAAAGATACTGCTGTAACTTCAAGCTGGTATATATCGACAGTGAATCTACAGCAGCTTTCCACAAAAAGGCATTATAAAGCCTTTCTTCTGGGTGGAGACTGGCACAAGTGCGACACATCTCTCCATAAGGCAGCATCAGTGGGGAATGTCCAGAGGCATGATGCCCTTTATGGCCCCTGGAGGTAGCCTGGACAGTGGCTATTGCACTGCCTGGTACCTTCCCAACAACCAGTTTGTAGTCCCTCTGGACTGAGACCTGTGCCATCTCTGTGAGGTGTCCCTGTTTGGATGCTGCAATGTTGAATAGCCTATTGCAAGCTTTGTCTGTTCTCTGTTGGGAAGTGTTTCACTCAAGTGGAACACCATGAAATAACTTGTCCAGATCCGGCTGCCTAAGCTCAGTTGCATTGCAAAGCAGTAAGAACATTGGTGCGTTAAGCACCGGCTAGCCATTCCCCGTGGATTCGGTCTTGGCAGGAGACTCAGACAGAGCAGCACAGGCTGCTCCTCCAGCTCCTTTCGAAGTGATGTGTGGGTGAGTGCATGCATCCACCCACGCGGAGCCACCTACCCCAGGGAGGGCTTAGGAAATGGGTCAGGAGAAAAGGAGTGCGGACGCCTGCATCTCAAACACATGGAACTCATCAGAGCAGGTGTTACGCACGTTGTGTCGGGAACCTTGGTGATGCCTGGCCAAGGCACGTAGGGCTGGAAATATCAGAGGCCTGTGGCTAAAGCGTAAAGAAGGACTGCTTGCTAATGTGTCGGCTGCCCTGCAAAATGCTCCCATTTCTGAAGCTGGTTGTGAGTTTAACCTGGAGCTTGTGTTATTCCAAATGTCGGCTCAGAGCATGTAGTGGGCAGAGTCTCTGTGTGCGTGCTTGCTCAGAAAGAGGTGGAGGAGGCTCAAGCTGCTAAAACCCAAACATCTGAAGTGAGGGAGGAAGTATCATCTTCTGTCTCTTGGATCTTCAAAGCTTCTGGTGTGGCTTCCAAAGCTTTTTATAGTAGTGGGGTGGGTGGGTTTTTTTTGTTGTTGTTGTTGTTTTGTTTTTATTTTTGTTTAGAAGAGGAAAGGAACTGATTAGTAAAGTCCAGAGGAAAATGAGAGGGAAAACCACTCCTGGTGCTTGCCTTTAAGTGAACTGCTGGGCAGTGACTCACCCCAGCCAGGACAGTAATTTCATGTAGCAGAAAAAGGGCAAGAGGGGACACGTGTTGGAGGAGATGCTGGCAAGCTTGAATCCAAAGGAGCTGGAAGAACATGGGGTGATAACTCAGCTTAACTGTGGTTCCCGAAGGGAACGAGCAGAGGTGCGACTTTAAGCCTGCAAATCTGCAGATAAGATGTGCAAATCTCATGTTCCTGGAGTATGATAACTGTGGATTCCCCCCGATCCCCACCCCGTTGTTTCTACCAAAGCTGATGCTAGATACTTGGTCCTGATAGCTGGAGCACTGCAATTCTCATGCTTTTGTTGCTGAATTTAGGCCCTGGTGTTTCAACTGCTATTATTGACATCTGAATGTGTCTGGTCACTTGACCATTTAAGCATTTCAGCAGGTTTTCTGAGGCTAATCTCCAAGTCAGTAGAGATGTGTCAGGTACTGAACAAACAAGAGGTGAATTTGGAGCATTGCATCATGTCATTGAAATACTGAGCTTGGGACTCCTCTTCCAACTGCTTTGTCTGATCAATCTTAAACTCTTGGGTATGGGGAAGAGGGATCATCTCCTTTTTTAATTTTCTTTTTATCTGAGATCTTAGGTGAAAACACAGGTGGAGGGGAGTGTTGTCATGAAGTGAGGGGGCGGACAAAATCATGTCTTGAAAATGTTCTCACAGCCCAAGAGTTCAGAGAGGGATGTGCAGTAGAGCACAAAGATGCATTACCCGGTGGCTTCAGTGCCCTCTGTGCAGCGGTTCCTGCCACGTGCCAGCGCCGTCAGGGAGGCCATAGGGTACACCCGAAACGAACGGCGCGCGTGGGCCTCAGACCCTGACACCAGCCAATTGCCAGGCACAAGGTGAAACCTTTCAAGCACCTCAGTGGCCCGTCCCCACCGGTTTGCTGTGTTAGCTGTCCCTGCCCCCAGGGGCATACTATGAAATGCTCGCTTCTAAATGTCACCGAAGAATATTCAGACGCAGCTTTGGGACAGTTATTGTTTGGACATATTGCCAACCTTATTCAAGACCACAGGCACCTTTCCACTTATTAAAGATGAATTCAAATAAACAAAACTGAATGCAGCTGTCCACTCTTCCGGCCTCCCAGGAGACACTTGCAGGGCTTCAAGAAGGCTCAAATTTTATCTTAGATTTATTGTCTCCCTTTATATAAATGAAATTAAAAGGGGCAAATGCATGGCTAGATAAAACCTGGTTTGATAAAAATGGATGTAAGAAAAGACAAAAAGAATTGTACGCATCGTTTCCCCTCGCTCATGCCCTTCAATTAGATCACCCTATGCCCTCCTTTGTATGGTATGTGGCTTGCATTTTTGTCTGGCTGGGGCTATGGTTAATGTCATTGCTCAAACGCCAAGTTGGTTTTGTGAAAGGCCGTGGTACCTCTGGCGTTCCTGTGCTCTGGGCCGCTCTGCTCCTCTGTGAGCAGACACTGCTGCCTCTTCCTCTGGCTGGAAGGAGCTTGCAAGCCCATCAGCTTGCAACTGCTTGTCCACAGCAGGAGCCGAAAGCCTTTTCCAAGAACCGCTTCGTTCTGCCTGTGCCTCGTGTTCTGCAGAATTTGGAAAAGTGCTTCATAAAATGGAATTGGCAATTTAATAACAAATTAAACATTTTTGTGAATCTTCCAAAGCTAATTATGGTTTTCCTAGCCTGGCTAAAACCAAGAGCAGCCTCTCTTTGTGGTGTGGCTGCTGCCAAGGCATGAAGCCACATGTGGAAATTAAATATATAATTTTCAAACGTCAGCATAGGTCAAGGTTTTCTTTAAGAGTGGGCCAAAGGCACTGGCTGCTTTTTTTAACCCCATGATGAGATGCAGCACTGTTAAGCAATTGTGGATCACATCACTTCCTTGGGCTCTGCTGATAAGAGTACTCTCAGGTGGTAAGGAAGATTAACGGCTTGTCTGCAGGGGGTGCAGAATGCTATGAACTGCAGCGCATTTACAGTGTGCCAGCCACCGTGCGGTGTGGGGCAGTTCTCAGGGCGTGATAAGCTGTCCTGGACAAAGGTGTTACCTGTGGGTGCTGAAAAAAACATCCTCACAGGGAACTGATGGGGAGCAGCTCCTGTGCCATATGCTCTGCTTTGCCCTATTGCACGCTGCCTTCCCCTGTATGGAAAGCTGGGTACTGCAAGTGGACTGGGGACAGATTTGCAAAGGCTGAAAGAGAGTGTGCTGGACCGGCGCTGCGGAGTTTAACGTTGGAGCTGGGCAGGTATGGTAGGGATCAAGGCTGAAAAAATAAGTGAAAAATCTCCACAGCAGTTGTGTGTCCTTCAAAATCAGATCCTTGCACAATCCGTTTCTCTGGGTGTGGCAAACTGAGAGTTGGGGCTCTCAACCCTTTGCCTCAACTCCCTTGCTAGATTAGGGAGGCAGAGGTACTTGCTGAAAGTGGATCTATCCTGTTAATCCCTTTGCCTTGGCTGCAAGGGGAACCAACAACTGGAGTTGATAAATTCTGTCTGTAATGATGAATCCACAGAGAAATGTGGGCACCAATCTGTACTTTTGGGCTGAATCTTGGACTTGTACCCTGAAGGTTATTGTCTGATTCTAGAAAAGTCTAGTCTTCTCCCGCTAACTTTGTGTAGGTCTATGTGTATGCATATCTGTGTATTTTCCCTAGACGAGCACTTGTTGCTATTAGGACTTGGGGATTGGTCTGGCAGAGACCCATTTTCCCTGCACCATCTCCAGATCTGCTGGATGTCCTAAAACCAGAGCACTCACTTGTGCGGGGAGAGACACGAGCTCAAATCCTTTGTCTTTGAACTGGATCCAAATTTTCTGCTTTCTGGGAGAGAGACACAAGCTCATATCCTTTGTCTTTGAAATGGATCCAAATTTTCTGCTTTCTGGGAGGGCTCTTGGCCCATGGGTTAGAGGACATGTGGGTAGGGTGCCAGGGGTAAGGGGTGCTCACAGTGTGGAAGTAGCTTCCACTTTTACCTAAGGTGCTTGTGGTACATTGGCATGAATACCAGACCCTGGGCCTCCCAGGCAGCTGCTGCGCCGGTCAGGCTTCACGCCATTGACTCCTTGGCCAACTTGACACTAAACCAGGAGGCTGAATACCGAAGTATTCTCAAGACCAAATTCTCTTGTGTCTGCTGTGTTTTCAATAATGGGTAGGCTTTTTGAGGAGGAGGTGGAGGCTGTTAGCTACTGTTGCTAAAATGGTTTGCTCAGCTCATCTGCAGGGCAAGGAAGAAGGCAGAATGAATTCGAGAGGGGCATCTGAAGGCCGGTCCAACAGGTAGCTGGGGTTTGTGGTGCCTTGCATTGCTGGCTGGAGCATGCCTCTTTCCCACAGCTAGCTAGCGGTGGAAGGTGCCATGTAGCTGAGCACTGGCTGAACTGTCACAGGAGAAAGTGGGGGCCCGGGAGTGGAGGAGGAGAGCCCAGCAGTGAAAAGCTCACATGCTGACTGCCACCAAGGCATGCCGATCATGATAGGAGAGAGCACCCTCCCTGTACGGAGCAGCACTCCCTCCGAAACAGTGACCCAATGCTCCAGCTGAGCAGGCAGGGGTAGAGCAGGGGTGAGTGCTCTGGCTTCAGTGCACCAAAAGACCAGCTGAGCTCTGGATTATGTACTCGTGGGCTTCACTGATAGGATTTTCTCCTGATTTATGTAGTTTTTACTCTCATTTTCTTGTGCCCCTGCCCTCCCAGAGAGCAAAGCTGTATTAGCAAGTAGACTGCGTGGACTCTCTTAAAAACAACCACCTTTTTTCCTGGTGCTTTTAGGACCTCCCGTCTCTGTTTATTAGAACTCTTTCAAATATCACTTTCTTTCTCCCAGTGTTGGTATGTGTCTTTCAGCTTTACAGTGTCAAGATGACAGCATAGGTTTTAGTCAACAAAGGAAACCTTGAATCAGCTCCGTGAATATCTGTCACACCTGCTTGTCTAACATAGCTGTTATTTCAAAGCATAAAAGATCTGAAAACTAAAAAAAAATACAGTGGAGGAGTATAGGGCCTTGCACATGCTGTTTTCCTTGGTCCTCAGGACATTAGTTACATGTCTGACGATCCGGGCCTCTCCTTTAGCAGGGCCAAGTGAATCTTCGGGCAGAAGACAATTCAGCTTAGATGCTGGAGTAAAGCCATTTCACCCTTAAAACCTTTACCCTTTCCTTCAGTGCATCACATCTGACACTGGGATTGAGCAATCATGTGTCTATAACCCAGGAAATTCCAAAACTGAAAGTTCCTAGAGCAAAATGTTAACTTTGTTGCCCTGCATATCCTGTACACTTCATTGTGTAGGTCAAACAGCGAGTGATATGCGATGCTGACAAGGGAAACAGGAGTAGGGAATGCTGCGTATGCACAATTTGGCAGAGTTAATGTTAATGTAGAAACTTAAACTTTTGGTATTTGCTGATGTTTGAGGGGTTTATTTCTCAGCTTTAACAATAAGTATTGCTGCTTTTCCCCTATCACACAGATTGTAAATAAATGCCAAGTTTTGAAGAGCAGCTCCAGAAAAGAAAGTGCAGTGCATGACAAGTTACATGTCTGTGTAACACTTACCCAAATCCTGAAAAATATTTGAGGAACTTACTTAAAGATGCCGGTGGAATCAGCTAGCCCTCCCTTGTCACTTAGCCTCTTTCAGAGCTCTAATCTGGGCTGCTTTAGTAGCCTAGCTGTCATGAGACTAAGGCGAGCTTGAAGCTGTCTGCTCCTGCATTTCATTTAGCAGGCTGACATTCCTGCTCTGACACTTTCTGACCTGAGGTTGCTTTAGTGACCATTCAGCCTCATAAGGTCCTATGTCCAGATTCTTTTCCTACCTGTTACTGCTGGAATCAGGTAAAGTTAAGGCATTTTTACCCTCGTGACAATATTTAGGAAAACAAGTGTCATTACAGCTCTCCAGTTGCAATGTTAATGTTCTGAGCACCAGAGAACTGCATGCAATGCAGCAGCTGTTATATATTCAAGGGTGAAATTCCAATAATAGTATGCCATATAATCTCTGGATAAATATTTATGCTTGTGAAGGTTAAGTGACTTTGAGTACTATAAACTCCAGCCTTTTGGGCAGGCCACCGCAATTTAAGCCTTGCAGTGACCTACCAGTGACCTCTCTCCTGGTCTAGAGGCAGAGTGATTGCTAGAGGTAAAAATTCACAGTGGATCCCAAGGCTTCTGCTGAGCAATCACACAGGACATAAAACATGTCAGATGTTATTTGAACCCAACTACTCATCTAAGAACCACTTCTCATCTTTAACAATGCTTGAATTTCCTTGAAACTTCTCCCAGTGTAACTTCATTCACAAACCCTGCACGATGTTGTCTCAAAATTGGTGTAAGAGGGTAAAAGTCTCTTGAAGATGACAAGCATCATATCACAAGCTGGGTTTTTGGCGTTTTAACCATGTGATGGATAGGAAGTGTGGAGTTACCCTTTTCTGATGTGCAGGCACATCTTCAAGGTTGTGATGTGGTTAACTTGCTTCAGAAATGCAAGTGAAACAACAGGCCAGACTACTACTAAAACAGTTGTACAAGTTAGGTCCCATTAGCCATCAGGACCTGTAGTTCAGGGCCTTTCAGCACTCATGGAGAAAAAAAACCAAAACAAACCCAAAACAGGCTTAGTGAACTCAGCAAAGTTGGGATTCACTCCAACCATTTAACCTGAGTGTTTTCAAAAAGTTGTATAATCCCTCATTGGCTTCCTAAGCTGCATTCCAGAGGGAAACCAGCTGTACCCTTATTCCTTTTTCTCCACCTCACTAGTGCCTTTATTTCCTACCTAAAAGCAGAGAACAGAACTCCATTCAATACAGCTGATGGGTATCCGTAGATAGTGCATTAGGAGTGACCCCATCCATGCTAGTCAGAAGAGCAAGCCATGATGACATGTCTCATTTTAATCCAAGCTGAGGGGAAGTATTTCACTTGCTGCTTTGAAGCACTGGAATGATATTTAGACTCGTGTTTTCTACTGAGAAAACAGAATGCACCCTTGGCCTTTCAGAAGTGAGCCATCCTAAATCAGGGCTCTGCTGACTTAGTTCTACTTGCCCGAAGGAAAAGCAACACCAAAACCATGTCTTGAAGTAGCTTTCCTAAAAAAGTCTGATTTATTTCTATGCCATTGCACCGTGGTTGGTAGCTGTTGTCAAATACTCGCTATTATCTTTGGAGCAAGAACATTATCAGCAGGTTTATGGCTTGCTAATGCCACATTTAGGATTGTTTATTTTATCTGGCAGTTGATATCTAAAAGAATGGCTTTAGGACAACATACATTTCAGTCTGAGGAACTCATTAATAATACTTTAATCCACAGGAGTCTTAGGTTTTATTTTGCTTTACTCTGCACTGGGAAATTTTTTTTCTTGACTTGCCCTCTCTGAACTTGCCGAGCACGAGTTCCAAATCCCAGAGACTGCATTGATTCTGTTAAGCACTTCTGGTCAGGAGAGATGCACAGCATCACCAACAGTTTAGCATCGCCTCCTGAAAGCAGGAAGAAAAAACATACTGAAAATAATGAGGTAAATAAGTAAGTTATACACTGGTAATGTATAGATCTACACAACAATGAGCACAGGCTACCATTGCTTTTATGAAGCAGAAGACTGTAGGTGAAGAGGTCTGTTGAAAACAGACAGCTCCTTCATGGGAAGTCTATATCTAGCAATATGATATTTGCCCCAGTAGNTTTATCAGTTAGTCTTCATGTATGTTATGGGTCTGGGCACTTCCTTAAGCTTAGTCAAATGTTTGTAAATTTGGGATAATGGCCAAATGGCTTATTTGCATGACAATAAAGCAAAGCAGACTTATTAGAAGATCACAGAGAATGATTAAATAAAAAAGGAAATTGCCACTTTCAACACTTCACCTAAACAGCATCACCAGTCGTATACCAGGCATGGTTAAAGCCAAGCTCAGTTCCCATATAACANCAGGTGGAATTCAGAGTTCAAGCAAAAAGTACTGGTCTTTCAGAAGCTCTCAAGAACTGCCACCTCAGTCAGTGTGAATGCCTTGAACTAGAGACTAAAGGGCTGAAGCTTTCTGGCTGAAGAAAAATGGGCAAATATACTATATGGATGGATACAAATCTGACAGTACTGCAGGAATTACACTTGCTTTAAAACTCTTTCTGTATGGATAAGGAGCTAGAGAAGAGAAGGTGACCCAAACACAAAAAGGAGTTGTAGCACAGTACCATGCATATGTTCTGTCTCCCTCCTTTGTCTTATTGCTACAGGGCACAATGTTAAGGAATGTGCAGATATGTGACTACACCCTGTAGTAATAAAGACTGAAGCTTAACTTGTAAGCTGTACCTGACATGAAACACCAGTGACATGCAATTATTACCCTTTACACAATCCTATTAGAGATGTGATTATTCCAAGTGTATTCCTCAACTGAACCTTGGAAACGGCAAGGTTTAGCCAAATTCAGGAGGAGTTCAGAACTCGCACTGTGTACTCACATTGCTCCAAAGCCAGAGCCTTTGAACAGAGGCCCACAGACAAGGGACGAGTACAAGATCATCCTCTAGTTTTACACAACAAAGGAGGGGAAAGATTGGGAAAAGAAATTTATACTGTTAAACAAAAGTCAGAATAATGCCTTACCTACAGAGTCCTGAAGCAGATGTGTAAGTTTGCTGTTTCGATATGGTACATGAGATCGTTGTTCTGCTATTGCTCCAAGAACATCTGCTAGGGCAGACAAGCTGCGGTTAATAAATGATGTCTCCCTCAGTGCTGCACCTGTCACTCCAGACATACCTAGTACAGTGCAGAAAAAGGCAATAGTAAGACTAAGCAAAGCTGCCTTAGTTGTAATTGTGAAAAATTCTGTTGCTGTATCATCTACTTTTGACACAGCATTTTTGAACACAGATTCTGAACCATGACTTCCAGTCCACCCTGCCAAAAAGCAAGATGTAGTGATTGTTTACTCCAGACTGCCAGTACATTGTTCAGTACTTCTACTCTTTGAAGGAAGGTTAAAGAAGGTTCAGTGCCTGCAGATAGCCTAAAGTAACTCATGCTGAATTTGAGCTCTTCAGCTGTACAATGCATCTTGGCTCTGTGTGTATAATGGAACTGAGAAAGTAGGAACACCGTAAGATCAGACAAGCCAATGCTGCTTTTGAAAACATCAGTCCACAGCATCTCCAGAGAGAAGCCTGTTGTGTTCCACCATTTTTTAGAATATAATAATATAATACAGTTAACTGCCCTGTCTGTATTCCTTAGGAAGATCCGGAGTGATGGCATAAGCTGCAGAAACAAAACTGTACAGCAGCCATAAGTGTAAGAGGTTTATGTTCACTGAAGGCTGTAAGGTGCTGTTCTTTGTGGTATGATTTCCTATAAGAAAATCGATACAGGAGCATGATGCCCTTCTACCCACCCAGCACGGTGGTATGTAGCTATGCTGCCCTTGAGCAACACTGGAAAGGTTTGGTCCACAAATCATGTTGCACCCATTTCAAGAGGTGCTGCAAGCTCGACTCTATGATCAGTCTGGATGAGTGTGCAGTTAAGAGTAGTTAATTCCTTCTGTCCTTACCTCTGCCATTTGGGGAAGGGAAACTTGATGTTACCCTTAAGCCTCACATTATTCAAATTCAACCTTTCTTCAGGATAGTGGGATGAGCTACAGCTGCATCTGCAATCAGTTCTCATTACCCAGAGCACATGATCCATGCTAGGCAGAGCTAATGGTAGTGGGATGGTCAGAAGGGGCTAACAGTTGTCCTCAACTGCTTTCTGTCCCACCTCTAGAGAGACGAGAGGCAAAGAGGCCGTAGAGAGAGAGGCGAGGGATCCCGTTTTCCCTTTAGGCCAGTATTTTCCCAGCTGGGAGAACAAGAGAGGTGTTCAAGAGGCAAATGTGAAAAGGCACAGTAACAGGAAAAAACACCAAACCAGAAGCCTGGACAGTGAGTGCTGGAGAAATGTGACCATAGGAGAGGGTGGGGCTGGAATGGTAGAGTCTTTGCAAAGAGGCACAGAGCAAAACAATTTGGAAGACCCTGCCACAGAGTGTCAATAATCTGAGACAGGATGTATCTCGGACTAACTTTACTGGGGTCTGTGTCTACAGCCATCCCCAGGCTTCTGTTACAGGCAGTGAAGGTGGACTCCTGAGACCATGGGTATCACCCTAAGGCAGAAAACTGCAAATAGGTGAGGGGGTTCATGTTTAAACTGCTGATTATCTGCATTTGGTCAGATGAACTTCCACAAAGCATTTAGCCAAATTTTCAAACTGAAACCTAGTTTGCTAAAAAGGGACTGCTTAGTAAATGCTGTAAATTAGTAAATGCTGGAGATAACAAGGCAGGGTGCTGATCACATTTAAAGTGTGTGAGGTGCCTGCTACTGCTGCTTACTTAGATTTGTCCACATTTTAAAACAATTACGAGTTAACAGCTGCCCTCACTTTTATCAGAGTAAGTCCAACATCTTCAAATCTCCACCAGCATAGCTGACGGCAGAGGTTAGCTTGCTGTATGAGCTGGGCCACATCTAACACTGATGTGAGCGAGCACAGCTCTTCTGGGTTTCGCTGGAGCACCTGGCCTGCCGAGCCCTGAACCAAGTAAATGTGTGTCCTGGTTGAACCAAGGGAACAAACACACACTCTGTTGCTCAGTTACGTGTTTACCAAACAGCTTCCAGCATTTAGAGCAAATGAAAAAAATAATGTATTCTATTAGGTTTCTCTGTAGAACAAAAGTTTAACAGTGAGCAACAGCAAGAATTCTTGGCAGTAAAGTAAAAGACTCTTTCATAATACGGGTTCAGTTTTCAAAACATTGTTTCTGGAATGGTACATTTGGCTGCATGGCTTTTCTTGGTAAGAAAGCTTGTCCTTTAGGAAATAATCAAGTTTTTGAAATTATTGTGTGCATAGAGGAGGGGGAAGGAGGACGAAAATGCTTTGAAGAAACAATGAAAACAATATTATCTTTTCAACACTAACTTCCTCTGAGACTTTTTCCACAATAAGGCAGAAAAACCCACACATGGTGGTATCAATTATTACAGATATTTGTAATATTTAAATAATTTATGCACTTTAAACATTTCTGTACAAAGACATGCTAATTTTCAGAGTGGAAAAACAAGCCTAATAAAACCAGTCTGAACAAATAATATACTTATGATATGGGTAACCGCCCTGGGCTTATTTTAGGCTTATGCAGTCAGATTCTCAGTTAAACTGAACCAGTGTGAAGCTGGAACAATCAGGCACACAATTTTTCTTTATGTCAGGATCTGTGGGTTTAAACCACCCCCGTGTGAAAGCAGGGCAGCACATATCCCTACATAAAGAGGTGAAGGCAACTATTGTAACCTAGATCTGGGAGGATCCATGCCCATCAACAAACACCTTCGCTTACCAACGCACTCGCTACCAGCCAGATCCACCAGCTGCAATCTAGTTTTGACTTGCTTGAGTTTCTCAGTGGCTTCAAGTTGTGCTGGTGAAGAGGCTCTGGAAGAAGAGGTGGATTTATTGTCTCTCATTTTTTGTGGAAAGGTGCAGGAAACCTCTTTATTTAGTCTCTGACTGGTTTGCTCATCTTCCCATGAAGTACCTGGTTAATGGAAAAAACAAACAAGGGGAGCTCCTCACTGACACTGGAAACTGAAATGGGGAAAAATGGGGCATCAATAGGGGAAGTACAATATCTGCTGGTTTAGGCTATTCTAACAGAAGCAATATACAAATCAGAATCAATGGCACGGGACTTTTTCTATCTCATTTAAGGTTTTGTTCATCAAAAGGATCATACCAGTTGGTAACAAGACAGGTGTAGGTTCTGTTGTATCTAATATCCCTGTTGTTCACACTTCTATGTGGAAAACAAGAAACAGGAGTCCAGTAAGGACTTTAAAGGGCATTTTTTCATGTTTTAGATTGACTACAACCAAAGTGAGTTTTTGAATGTTTGGGAGCAGTAACCTCTGAAGTCTGTTTCTATGTATTTGAAACATCACCTGCTGGTACTCTGGCAAAAAAAAAGTTCATCCTGGCTCTTCTATTTTGTCCTTTGCTGCTGTTCCCTCTAGACTTCCTCCAGCTCTCATATGCCACTGCTGCATCTCCACATGATGAGCTATTAGCTTCAATAGCATTACTCCCAATTGTTCAGGCTGGTTACCTACTATTCCTGGTAGTTCTGTAGCTGCACTAGACTGCTCCATATCCTTCCTCTTCCTCAGCAGCAGCATCTGGCTTTCACTCTCTGCTGGGAAGGAAGAGGAACACAGATTCTCTGGAAAAGCTGCATTGACATTAGCTTAGCAGGAGTAAATGCAAAAGGGCTTTCCAAAAGCAGTTTTGCCTTTTTCTTCAGTGTTTTGGTTTCCATCCATTTCTCTCTCTCTCTCTCTGAAAGATGTGAAAGAATAAAAGGTGCACACTCTGCTACAGGTAGTAGAGACAATAGACTCTCCTGGGGACTTAGAGTCTTGTTGCGATAGTACAAAGTTCCCGGCTGCAAAACCTGAGTAAGTAACAGACTGAATTGGGTTGCAGAACCCTCTACCTCTCCAGCTAGGCTGTTGCCAAAACCTGAGCTACCTGCTCACAGTGTAGATGAAGCAGCTATGTTGGTTTACACAGAATAAACAGCTTCAGGCCATATAGTGTAAAAATAAATGTCTAAAACTGAAGAGGAGCAAGAACAAAGAAATTAAGAAACTGCTGTCTTCAAACAACAGATATTACTGAAACAAAATGCTAAAAATACTTAATCAAGCCTGAAAAAGTGCTGGCTTGTCAACCCTGGCTTTAGGTGCAGAACTCGTCCCAGACTTTACAACTTTTTATTTAATGACTTAGATCTCCAGTGTTGAGATATTTGACAATTGCACCTAGCTTTTAAATCAAGAATTTCTCCTTTTAAACAAGACAGAACGCGCTGTCACATTGCTATAGCGAGGTCCCATTTGCAGGGCTGCTCCACCCCCCCATATTGCACATCTTCATCCGTGCGCATTCAAATACATTAGACATTTCTGTGGAGCTTTGCTGCCAGACAAAATGGCCTAGTAGGGTGACTGCAATTCAAAACAGCAAAGGGAAGTCTGGACTACCCAAGATGGCTGGTGCGCTAGTGGTGCAAACACGGTGTTTTGAAAAGTAACATCTGTCTGATTGACAAGAATCTGGAACTGGCTACAGCTAACATCTGGAACGCTGGAGCTGCAACTTGTGAAGTAACTGTGTCTTTTGGCAAGGCTCATAGGTAAGTGAGGGCACTGTTTGTTCTGTTTTGCTAATACTGTTGGTTTAATTTCTGATAGCAATCTAAGGGAAAAATGTTAAATATTTTCCACTTTCTGAAACCATATTATTGTTGCAGAGTATGAAGGAGATGGACCACAGCACTGGAAGCAGAGAGCCTAATTACAACAAGAGCAAAAGAAAACAAAATTAACCCCTAAAAGCTGAAGTTATTCCTAAAGCAATAAACTGGTAAGTCTTGGTGTGGTGCTATTTCTACATTTAAGGAAAAGTAGAAATATACGTTTTTGCCATAGTAAATAAGACAACTATGTTGTCTGTTCCTACACTGGCCTATTATTAAGAGTTCAAGAGACTCAATTTAATGGATGTTTTTGTAAGGCAAGCAGGTAAAAAAAATAATTATTTCTCACCCAAAAGCATATGATGATCCCTAAAATGTATGGTTAGCTTTACCACAAACTGACTATGAATAATTATACAGTATGTTGTATGAAGTGATTTAACTACTGTATTTGAGCATCTAATTGATATCTTAGCTTATACCTTATCTTACGACTTATTGATGAAATTTATTTTATTGTTTCATGCTATAATAAATCAAGACATATAAAGAAAAGCAAAAAGTTTTTATGAAAGGGAAAGTTTCAGTAGCATTCAGACATCAAACTGGTTAGTTAATTAAGAAGGGACACAGAAATTAAACAATGGACAAGAACTGAGGGAATATATTAAACATTGGAAAAAGGAGAAAAAAACAGTATGAAAGTCTCTCAGTCCACAGACTGTTTTTCAAAAAACAACTGGCTCTAGGTGTATTTTAGTAACATCCTACTTACCAAAGTTATCTCCAGAGATGATTGTGGTTATGGTCAATGTAACTACCAGATGAGAACGAGAGGAACGAGCATGCACCAGTGTTGGGTGCCTGACTCTCAGCTGTAGGCCTTTGTTGACTAGATGCAAAAATTCAGATGCATTTTCAACAGTCCTAGGAAGTAAAGAAACAAGCAGAAGATTTAACTGACTCACAGTAAAAATCACATGAGAAAGCTGACAACTAAGACGTGAATCTGAGCATTTCCACTTCCCTGCTCTTCTAACTTCTTATAGTAATCTCAGTTCTGAGCTGCACAAACAACTGTATTTAGACTTTTTCAGGTGGGATATAGTCCAAGATGAAAATTCAAGACAAAAGCTGTGATGTAGTACTGAAAGTACTAAAGAAGTGGCCTGCCAGCCTTGCAGGTCTATAGGTACTGTAGCTCAGCTCTAGAAGTGACTGAAATTTCTACACCTCCACACTGTTGAAAGAAAAGACACATTCCTGGAATCTCTGGTCTTACAGAAATGGAGTTGTCCAGTTTATGTTAAGGTAGGTCCTGTTCTTTAGGAGAATTAGGGCAAAAAAGAAAAAAAAGGAACTTCTCTGGCCCTTTGGAAATCATATTTCACATTTGATATTAAATCCAGAATCCTTGGAAAAAAACTGAATTCCACTGTTCAACGAGCAGGGACTCCAGCACAATGTCAGAATAGACAGGGATAAGCTTCTATAGACCACTTTATCTCATACTATATATTTTCTTTTCCAGTTCAAGGAAATACTGCAAATATGACAAATCAAAGGGCAAAAACCTGACACAAAGTGAAACAGAGTGATTAGGTAAAGAAAATAATGACTATGATTTCGCCCAGGTTTACAATGTTTAAAGCGAATGAGGTAAGGTTGCCTACCCTTTCCTTTCGCTGCATTGCCGCCTTCAATAATCACTCAAGTGACGTCACCTAAACATTAGTTTCTAGATGGGGGTATAAATTATTAAAACTGCGTATCACAGCCTGGTTACTGAATGCCCTGTAACACCAGAACCATTAATAACTCTCCTGACAGGCTACAGGCTTGGTTCCATATTGCTGCAGTCAGCAAAAGCAAGCATGTGATAACAGGCAAGGCCTGACTTCAAGTTGGCCAATTTCAGTGAAAGTCACACTGGGCACAAACTTATTTTATGCTAAGACGACCCATACTTGAAGAATTTAGAGACAAAAAAGCTAAAACAATTTCCTCTGAAAATAAAGCAGGGGCATCTGAAGAACAGAAAAACACTCAGCCACACCATGCTTATAGACACTTAAAAGAAGCAGCCACCTAAAAGCAGTTCCCTCTGTAACCAGGGCTGCAGGAGCTAAATAATCACCATAGACTCTGCCGATCGATCCTGAGCCACACGTGATGGCCTCCCCATAATATGTCTGCCTCTGTGCATCCACTGGTGTTGTGTCCCTGGTTGTTTGACCAGGCACCAGCAGGGAAGCGGTGGCTCTAGTTCCTACTGTCAGAGAAGTCAGAGCCTCACACTGGGGTGGATCTGACTATTTCCTCGAGTCCAAGGAGGCAGATCTTGTGTTCCTGAGTTTTGAACTGCATCTTCCAATAGCTAGTCAGCCAGGACTGGGTGGCCTGAGAGGCAAGCAGCCTTTGCTAGGATGTAGCAACAAGCAACCAGCTTCTGCAATCTGCTGCTGTGCGCTGGCAAGGGGTCAGTGCTACAAGCTGCTGTCCTCTAACTAGCGTTTGCAGAAGATAGGCCTCAGGGTATGCTGTCAGTGCTGGTCACCTACTGGGAAACTGCAGTTGACTTTGGAGGTAGAAAGCATCCCCAGCCCAATGCTGCAAGCTTGGCACAGTAGCTTCTCATCAGGACTGCCAGTAATAATTTTTTAGTATAACCTCTACGACTTTATCGTGCTGTATGTACTGCACGTTCCAGAACCAGATTCTACAAAGAGAAGCCCTGTTGTGGTTACGTTAAAAATTTGATGCTGAATGTTCTCCAAAGTCAACCAAGCCATAAAAGAAGAAAGAGACTGAGGTTTTTGTGATTCAGTAAGATGTACATGTTAGCAGGAAAGAGACTACTGTACTTTAATGGATATATGGAGAAGCCAATGAGACGCAGCAGGCCAATATATTCTAAATGAAATATTATCACAAATGAGGATATGTTTTTATTCAAAGCACCAGCTGTTTACTCTAGATTTCGGGCAGCTGGGTGGCCTCATTCAATGGTTCTTTTCCTTTGTTTGGCTTTGCTTTTTCTTATTAACCTTTCTGTGTAATTATTAATATAACCTGTTTATGTATTGGACTTTTTTCACTGCTTGTATTGTAATTGAGATGCAAGTCCATATCCTTATTTATATTTGCATTAGAATTGAGTATTTATCAATTGATAGAGATAAGCAGTTTTTAAGAGGCGCTTAGTTCAAGGCGCCAGGTTCCTTTACCATAAATTAAAATTTACAGAAATAAACAGAGCAGCCATTTTATTAACTAGAAGGACAAACGCAACCTTATTGCAGTTTACTGAGGCTACATCTCACCTCTCCCTTCCCCAAAGCCTAGGAAAAGAGGTAAGTCACCCACTAACTATGCAAAGCTCCCTTGGGAAGGGGAGTAGGCATTTTTCAGGAATGAAACCAGGCCAGCATCTTGGTTATTGAAATACCACAATTAAAAATTACTTGGAGGTTCTGAGGAAGCAGGAAAAATTCAGCTCCCATCATACCCACACTATATGCACCCATCTTCATTTTCTAAGTCATATAGTTCCTTTCTTCTCTAGTCAAAGGAAAAAGGTTAGTGCCTTCAAGAAAGATTCAGCACACACAGGTTAGGCTCTGCACCCAACCTCTTCTGAAGGAGATTTTCATTCCCTTGACAGCAGAGCCTTAACCAGAAGCTAAAAGTTGGAGTGGAGTCACAGTTGGGGAAATCCAAGAACAGAGACTGACAGAAACCAACCAGTCAGCAAAATACAGACAGAGAAGGCAAAGGCTTTCATCACTTCAAGCTCCAGTCATTTTTAATTCATTCCATGCTCTTATGGAGCATGCAGAGTGCAATCAAGGATGCAGAATTTCTCTGGAAATCACATTTAATGTCAAGACTGAAGAGCAGGCATACCCTAGATACAAATGTTAATCCTTGCTAGAATATTGCAGTAATTATTATTTCATAGAAAGAAAGGAGAGTTACATAGCCCCCAGGGTGAAGAAAGCTACTTTACAATTTCTCTGGGGTCCCACTTTTCTATGAGCAGTTCAATGGCTAGAAAATACAAGTCAATAAATGCGTATAGCTAGGTAGAATAGAAGTATGTGTGCACAACCCTCCAGTACATTCTTGTATTTTTATCAAGGCTTTCTGGCAATAGCATAAACCCACATAAACAAACAACTACTAGTCTGCTTATCTGACTAAGTCCCACAAGACATAGGTATTGCCTTCAATTATTTCCACTGAGGGAGCGTTTTATTTTAATTG
>WEKW01010875.1:28735-45752 GCA_013389905.1 Sula dactylatra | reverse complement strand
GACAAGCTTTATTATAGAGAAGTGAAGAAAAACATCATTTTTCCCCCAGAAATGTAGAACACTATAATACCGTGCTAAACATTTCAATAGGGCAAGATGTTTCTTTTCACAAACATTATTTGCCCAAGGAGCAGAACTTTTTTTCTAAGTTTCTAGACTTTTCTGTAGTGCACAAGCAGAAATGTTCCCTTCTAGAACCTGTTCCCATGCTGGTGCTCACAGGGAGATGTCCAGTAGCTTAATTCCACTGGGTAGCATCACCTCTCTGGTGCTGCTAGTACTGCTTGTCATAATTTTTTTTTGCTAATATTGATTCAATACTAGCATAAACAACACAGCCATTACTGAAATGAAGTATCTGAAACAGATTTACTCTTGTTAATGGATGAACTGTTATGAATGTGTGATTTTTACCGTCTAGTTAGCCAAGGTAAGTGTTTTATATGTAACAAGAAAGTATTATACATTTGCTTTGTATACTACACATATGTAACACCAAGAATCATTCCCATGTGTACTACAGCAAGCCTTTGTAATGCTTAGTAAGTACAAGAAGGCATTAAAATAAGTAGAGCTGTAGCCTTAAATATCTTAGCTCTGCCTACACTGTCAAGATGTATAAATAAGAATCAAACTTACCGTACACCAATGCTGGGAAGGTACACATCTTAAAACTGAATGGGCAGAAGCTTAGCTACTTCTTAGCTTTTAGCTTGAAGAAGCTGGATTTTCAAGAACTACAGGTTCAAATGCCAGCATATCAATTCCCATTTTAATGCCTCCAGTTACGAAAACAGAATACTAAGCAGTGTAAGATAAGTATTTATATTAAAAGATCACTTAAAATCTTATTCTTTCCAAAGTACTTTCTTTTTAACTCCAGTGTGTGTAGGGAAAGCTAACACTCTACAGCTGCTTAAAAGTCTACAGGAAATGCATACATTTCTATTATAATCTGTAAATTTCATAATTTGGTAAGACTGAAGGGAAAGTCCTTTGTGATCGGGTTACCCCTTCTTTTTCTACAGCTGACAAGATGCCCTAGATCCAGCAACAGCGAAATACCCAGCTATCTTCAGCCATTCTGAGTGGAAGGCGCTTAACACAGGAGTATAACCCAAACTAATTGTACTGTTATTTCTGAAAGTGTTTTGACATTTGCAGCCAACTGCAGTCTAATAGACTGAGCTAATGGAAACAGTGAGAACTGTTCTTTTGCATATGGTAAGGACTCATTGTTTAGAAGCGATAACTGGTGCCTATAATGCAATTTTGTGACAGCTATACATTGCATTGACACCAGATCATGGTCGGATGATAAGGATCAAATCATGTACTCACTCATGCGTAAGCAATGGGACATCACTCTTTCCTTCTCTGGTTGTGACAACATCACGTTTGACACCAAATACTTTTCCACAACTGTCTTTGGCCAGAAGATCAAAAATCTCATTATTATACACTTCTACAACAGAAACCTCAACCCAGCAACTTCCTGGTGGCTTTTCTGAAATAAGCCTGGAGAATAAAAATNAGGAAAAATAGAAAAAAAAAAAAAAGAAAAAAGCCAAAAAATGTTGAAGTCAAACCCCAAGTGAACAATCTGTAAATAAAGTTCTATTCTTTGATTGTAATCTAATTACAATCTGGTAAAAGTGCTTATTAAATATCCGCAGACGTGGCTTTGCCTCGTCCACATGCTAGTCTTAAGCTGAAGGATCAGAATATACAGTTAAATTATATGTGAAGCAGTAAATAAAACTTCATTTTCCAAACAGCTGTGCCAGCTTAAATTGTTTTTTTTTTTCTTCCCCACTAGACTCCCTCCCTCCTCAAGATTTTTTTGTACTATTTTTCTGCTGGATGTTACTGCATTCAGAGCTCAAGGTATGATAAACTCTGGCAGAGTGCAATCAATGAACAGGCAGAGACGGTAAACTGCCCAGCTAGATCTGTAAGAGGTTGTCTGTCCACAGCCTCAGAAAATTCATAAATTAAGGACTTGTCTATTCAGGAGAGTACTTACAGTTAGACACAGTTATTCTGGTACAAAATTGGATCTTTGCTTTTTCTTATACCATTCTCCAAAAGAAATGGGTTTAGCTGGAAAAACCTCTAATGTCTCTTCTGTTGTAACTTAGCAGTGCATCACCTCAAATCATGCATTAGATTCAAATAAAAAAAATCTAAGAATTCTCAAAGCAAGAACAGATTGTGGTTAAAAATTCTACTATCATCCTTCTTGGGGACTGGCTTCTCATTTGGATCCTCTTCATCTATTCCAGTTGCAAATTTTCACAAAACTTGTAAGAACTTTTAATTATCTTTTAGACTCCCACAACTATGGCTGAAACATATTCAACAGTTAATTAGGAGTCTGACAGACAGGCAGACACATAACACACAGCAAGATGGCATAATCTTATTTTCTTAGAAAATCAGACTAAGCAGGAGAGAGACTAGAAATTTACATCAAAACAAATATCAAATGGCAGTTAGAGAAGCTATAAATATTAATCATTGTAAAGCTGAAAGCTGTAATGATAAATACATTACAAACATTATTTCATTCTTCCTTTAAAGTTTAAGGTGACTGCCACTGACACGAGCCTTTACTTAGTTGTTACCTGAACACTTCTTCGGTAGCTCGAGGAATAATTCCAAGTTCTGATTCATCTTCTATGGAGAATGCAAAATCCTCCTCTAACTGCGGTCCCAACATTGTGTATGTCTTCCCACTTCCGGTTTGCCCATACGCCATGATACACACGTTGTACCTGAAAATTAAAAGGGCCTTCATTTATTTTACCATTACCAAATGTGTTTGTTAGGTGGCAAGTCAAACCCCAGACAATTTGGGAACACAAACTGAAACACAAAATAAATACACTGCCCCTACAGATCTCTTTCTGGAGACCTCAAAATCTGACAGAAATCAAAGTACTGCTCGTAACATCGCCTAAACAGGTTTTATTTTTTAAGCAGAGCTGAAGGGATGCTTAGCTTGGAAAGACTGATGAGGTTAGACCTCCTGTCTGCCCAACTTCCAGTTCATGCACTACTGAGCTGCTTGTTAATCACCTCCTGAACCACTGCAGTTTACAGTACAGCATTTTAAAGTAAACCGTCGCTGGGTTTGATTTGTCTTACAGTGCTCTGCTGCAAACCACAGCACTAATATCTTAACAGCTGGGAACAGTAAACTCTTCAGCTCTCATAGTCATTTTCAGGCAGGCTCATCCATCATAGCCCTCAGTCACTTGAAAAGATAAGACAGCCCTAGTAATGAGAGGCACAAATTTTAAGCCAAATGCATTAGTTCAGTATAAGCATGCACACAAAGACTACTCTGGTATGGACTTGTAGAAGGTGAAAATGTACAATGTCACTGCAGAGGTACAGGCACCTATGAAACACAATTCATCATCTTCTGAAGTAGACGTGTAAAACACTTAATGAACAGAACTCTGAGAACGTCTGTTTCTCTGCACTGAAAATAATAATAATAAAGAAAAAGAGCTGTGAGCTCCGTTGTGAACGTCTGTGCTGCAGGGAAGTGAATTTAGATGTATGAATCCTATCCAGAAAGTGTGTTTCTAACACAGTCGGATCAAAGTCAACATCTTAAGAAAAGAAGTGGACGGATACAAATGTATCCAGCCAGAGTACTACTTTGTATTGAGGAGCAATACTGTACTGTGCAGCTGCAGGTTAGGCCCTGCTCGGCTGCCTCTGCTCTGCAGCACCTGCCACCACCTTGGTGTTGACCACAGAACTGTGCCAGCAAAAACTCTTGGAAGACATGCAGTTATGCTGGCATGACTGCTCCTTCCCTGGGTTGTCTTGTTTGTTCAGAGACACACCTTTAGCACAATCTCCATACGTGGCGGAGTGCTTTGCAGTATGCTGAAAGTTCTGCTCTACTAGAGACTTGCAAGAATGGGCTTGCTCCTGTTCTGCCAGGGAGTAAAATTTCACTGCCTAAACTATACCTCCTCTGTGGGCAGACCTGAACAGCTGCTTTTAGTTATCCGATGCTTTTTCTCCTATCAAAAATGTTTCAAGCGCATGCCAGCAAATTTCAACGAACACCCCTCATCTAATTGTTTTCAATTTATGGTTTCAAGTCATGAAATACTGAAATGGCCATTGCAGAGAAATATATTTGCAGCAAATTTTTTGCATATTAAACATGCCTAGAAGCAATTCTTTTTGGAGGACTATTTAGAAAGCTTTCTCTTGTTAGAAAGAAATGTGGGCTGATAAGCAACACAGCAAATACCTGGGTACCCCTTCTTGGGATGCAAAGTCAAAGTTGCAGTCAGTGAACCTACAGTAAGTTCCTTCCACATTTCAGGTTGCAGAGTATAAAATAGAAGTCTAGTCATAGATTTCATGAAGTAAAGGAGATAATTGTGAAAATAAAGAGCACTACAGCAAAATGAAATGTGCTAGAAATTAGGGATGTAAACCTGAAACAAAGTATTTCTCTAAGTATTCACTGCTGACATAATTCTACTTGCATTTAAGTCAGTGGAAAATCTCCCACTCATTTTGGTAGTTTTCAGCTAGCAATTTTCATGATTCCACCCCTAACGCACTCTGCCTCGCCAGCCTGCAGCTTATTGAGACTTCTAGCCCCACTTCAAAATCAGAGAGATCTTTGGAACCAAAAAGGGAGCCAGAAGTTTGCAAGTAGTAGCTTTCCTTAGGAAAACCAGAACGGACATCTTTTTAGAAGTCTCTCAAACTTTCATATAGTCCAGCTATTCAAATTTTCCTTAATTGCTACTTGTTAGAAAGTAAGCATCATGGACAAAATAGTTCTGAAAAGATACAGATGATATGTGTAGAAGCTAAGTAGCCAGGTGCTTGTAGCACTGAAGATAGAGATGCAAGTCAGGTATCAATCAGTGATAACTTCTCTGCCAAAGCTAAAACAGTACTTCAGTAAGCCCAAATGAGCTCAAACTACCCAAAGCGCTGTTATTTAAGTAGGCACAGGACAGAATGAATTGTTGGGCGATTCAACAAGACAAGCAACAGCCTAGTTTATATTTACCTCGTTTATTTCACTGGTGTTCTGGTTCCTACATAAGGGTTTCCAATAGAGCAATCTGAAAATTTTGGACCATGATTCACCTGTGTGCCCTGATATTTCTCTTTCTCCGCTCTGCCTCATTAGTTATATTCTTGTTTCAAAAAGTTCTTATTGTCAAGCTGGAATACCAATAGTTTTGTAGTACTTCTCTCCTGAAAAGAGTGTGGGTGTTCAGTATAGCAAAGTTAGCACTAGAAGGGAGCCCTGTTAAAGGAAATCAAAGGAAAAGTGTATTCTTTAAAATAAACAAACAAGTTTGATTCTTCAATGCTGTAAAGAAAATAAATGTTATCTTACTCTTACTGTACGGCTAACTGTAAACTTTGAAGCCTGCTGTACTTTGTCTGTTTTGCATATGTGACAATCTTTTCCTTTTGTGTATTTATACTGAAAAATGAAACAATTCATTAAGAAAGAAAAATAAAGAAAAATAAAGAAAAGCAGTGGAACACTCCTTTCTTCTTAAGCTAAAAGTTGTTACAGACCCTTTTGGAGCCCAGACTAAAACAATCAGAAGCAGCAAAAGGTTCAAGGTTCAGACTAAGTATGTCTGTTTCCCATTTACAATGGGAAGGCTGCTGAGAAACATGGCTCATACGCACAGCCTCGCCTTCCCTGAAAATCTGCTTCTGTTTAAATGACACTTCTGAAAGAACAAGACAACTCTTTTGTTTTCAATAACAGAACATTTCCTAACCGAATATAAAAATCCTAGCTTTTAGGATAGGATTCTCTCAATGTGGAAATTAGAAAGTGGGAAGTACAGCAGATTCAAGGTAGAGATCAGAGATGTCTGAAGATACATAAGCAACACATTGAGCCAAAGCAAACTTTGTTCATTGCAAAAGGAAAAGCAGAGAGAGAAAACAGTGGTTATAAGGACTTCTTCAGACTCCTCCAACCTTGTGGTCCCTGGGTTGCTCAACTATGGAAACTGTGGTTAATCATCCTTGGTAAACTAGAATAATGCCATATGGGCCATATAGGACTTCCCTTAGCCTAGGTAGCCCTTGTGGGCACCTCTGTGGTATGTGTAAAGGGATGGCTCGGATTTCCCAATATCCACAATATCCTGATATGCCTCTTCTAGGCTGCCTTTAAGAAAAGGAGACTTGGAAACTTCAGCGTGCAGACTGCCAGGAACAAGGATTGCCACTGTTCAACTATGCCGCTGTGGATTGAAAGGGACTGGCTTTCCCTCTACAGGGAAGGAAAGGTCCATGACAGCTCTACAGCCACCATCTGTAATTGAGTGGAGTTGGAGCGGGGGTGAGAAAGGAGCAGAAAGGAAGTTTTGCATGAATCTCAGTTCAAGCCTCAAGGATTATAACAATATGCATTTCAAGGCTTCTTCGCAAGAGTAGCTTAAGTTAGCGCTAGTATAAATGAAGAATCACAGTTCATGAACTTCAGTAGCTAGACGTAATTACACATATTTGTTAGTGGTTGTTACTGATCAGTTCTGTATTCAAACCAGAATTCTGTTTTAACCCCAGTGCCTGAAGGAGTGTTAGAACTACGACTGAGGACACTCCATTCTGGTTCAACCAGGAATTGATTCTATCACCTCCTACGGCCTGTGCTGTACACAAGAACAGAACAGGTGATCAGAGTGGCCCTGGCAGGCTTTTCATATATGAATAGTGCTGGAAAAGATGTATCATATTGTGTCTACAACTGAAAAACAGTTATAACCTACCAAAACACAAAAAAGATGGTATCCTCCCTTAGAAGCAATGCTTAAGTTTGCCAGAAAGAGACCAGAGAAAAATAACTAATTTTTTTCCCAAATTTGTGTGCTCTGCTAAATTTTGTAAACAGTGTTTTCACTGTTTATATGGGGAAGCAACAGTGACTTGGTGAGTAGAAAGAAAACAGGAAAATGTAACTGCAAAGCCTCAAAACTTGACAGGACCGCTACTATTAAGACTTTTTTTTTTTTTTAATTGATGGATTTCAGTAGATCATTGCCCTTTATGTTTCTTATTCCAACCTTTTAACTTACCCATCCAGGAGAGATGTTAGCAAAGGGGCCACATCTGCAAATACTGTGTCTTGAGACTCCGAAGCATTGTAAACTCTGAGAAGCAAAGTGCAATGATTAACTGAAGCAAAAATATAAATATGTTGTCACAATACAAGAATACAAACTGGGGAAAATGTGGCCAGTTACGTGAAACTTATGACCTGCCGACATTTTTATGTCAGGGGACTGAAAATTAGAACTCCAAGGTTCTCGCCCACTTTTCGGGAGCGGCTGTTGTTTGTGCTGGAGGGAATGACCCACTGGTGTACGCCTGTGGCTCTCTGAGCTCATCCTAATCCTTCTGCCTGCTTCTCTGGCAGACGGAGTCTTTTTTTCAGGCTGTACTGGATCCCTGTTACTTTCTCCCACCTACCAGACTGTGAACTATCCCTGCTGCCTGTGTCTCCTTTGTGTCACACTAAGGAAGGGAGTAGTCTGTTTGTGCTTCCCTTTAGAGGTGGATAACGTTTGGGGGGTAAAAAAAAAAAAAAGGAGATACAGAGGCTACAAACTTGCCTCGGGACCTGTCTAAGAAGAGTCAGTGGCACAGCAGAAATCAGAAGGCCCCTGAGGGTCATGTTTAAGGATGCACTGTCTTTGTGGGCAGCATCAGCCTAAGGTGTTTCCATCCCCACCCCTGCTGAACTCTGCTCTGAATTAAACACTTCTCACTCGAGGGAAGACTTTCTTTTATATTGTGATGTGGATTTCAGACTAATTTTTAAACAGAATGAAAGACAATTAAATTGAATGAGTTATTCCACCTCTTCGATAAGAGCTATGACTGTACAATCCTTGGGCCAAAACAATATCGTCTAAGACAACTGCATAGTTTTTTTTCGAATTCAAGGAAAAAAACCAAAGCTAACACAGGGCTCTTCACAGACATTTTTCCTCAAATCCTTTCAGCTATCAGGTTTGTACAACATAAAATCAAGACCTGAAAACAGGAAATCATAGGGAGGAAATTCTGACTGTAAAACGTGGACATCCTAAGTCATTCATTTCATACACCGAAAACGTATCCTCCCCAAGATTACAGTCTGCAGCAAGTGCTGTTTATACAAGATGAACAGATTCTAAAACATGAATGTCATTAGCCACACTTAAGTATTTGAGGTATGAATGTTTGTCTTTGGTAAAAGCTTCCTTTTCTGATATCTCTCTGTTGTGATTCTTCTTTGTTGTTGTTCAGCTTTTTTTTCCAATGAGTGATATGTGTTCTTTATAGCTTATAGCAAAACGACTGATTAGAAACAGGAATTTTGGTAGCAGCAAATATTACAAAGGATAGATACTTCCCTGTGTATCTAGCATACTACTATGCTTCACTTAGCAGTATTCCACAGCTTGTATATGATACTACAAGTTTAACTGAATTAAGACATGGTGTGCTCTTTAGCATTTACTCAAGCCTCTCTGTATATTTGACTGGGATCTGGCCACTACAGTCTATAGCCTGCACAAATACAGATTTTGTATTCATATTCTCCATAAAAAAGACTGTACAGAGGGATCACTGATAAATAGATACAGAATTAGAGCCAACCCACTTAGTTCAGCATTTTGTTCCTGACAATAGCCAGACGAAGGAGCAAGAAACACTATGGTGGCTGGAGACACAATAATTCATCTTTGTGTCTCATCCTAATCCTTAAAAGCTGTAAACTGGCCTCAAAACTGAAATATGAGTTGAATCTCTGTTTCAAAAAAAATATTATTAGAATTAGTATTCAGTTTCTTCTTGCATCTTGCCGAATTCTTGGCCGAGAGTAACATCCTGTGGCAATGTGTTCCACAGTCTAATTGTAAGTTGCATGAAAATGTACTCTCTTGAATCAGGAAAGGAGCACTTGTCTGGCTTGATGGATAAATACTGCTTGTCTTGCCATTCCACTGATGTGCTGTCATACTACACTGAGAAACCAACAAATATGCAGAGATGTGGCACAGTTTGTACTGGGACGACACAGACACTCAATAGCAATACTCCATCCTTGCTTTGCCTGCATACACGCATATGCTTCAGTAAACTTTGCACATCAAATCCGCAAGGCCAATATAAGAGAGCAAAAGCATTTCCAAACACTTTTCTCTGCTTCATTTATCATCTGCAGTCGATGAAATATTCATTAGCACCAAGTCTTCCGTCTTAACCAACTAGGCCTCTAACTCAATATATGTTGAAATGATATTTTTTCTTAACACATCAAAACATCTCAGAGCTACCACAGAAAGAAAAACCCCAAACTTAAAAAGGTATTTTAGCAATGAGAACAATCATACCATCTTCACTTGCTGTTGATGGGTTTTGCTGTCTAATAAAGCAGATTGCTACCAACCACAACTGGGGTAAAACCAACCGGTCTTAGTCCGTCTGCTCTGCAAAGTAGTATAGCCGTAGCTAACTGCGTCAGGTTCAGGTTCTGGTAGCCCTTCAGGGGGAAGGCACGGGACTCCATGTTACAGTAACTACTCCAAATATTTACTCAACTTCCTAAAGGGGCTTTATTGCCACTGCTTAGCTGCTGTGGTTCAAATGCTACCAATACCCAAATGAAGTAGTTTAAAGTTGGCTTGACCTAGTTTATGCTACATTGTAATCACAGCACTGGCTGAAGCATGGACACCCGCTTAATTAGCTATCTGAGACCATGAAAGATGCAGCAAATCCAGAGAATCTCTTTCCATAAGCCTGTGTATTTTTACCAGAATGATGACAGATCTGTCCCTGTGTAGTGATTAATGTTAATTTCACCTTGAAAATTCTGAGCTGCTTTTTTTATTTTGCTAACTGATTCACCAATAAAATTATAAATGCATAACATGCTGAAAGCTGGAATTTTCTTTCTGAGCTGAAATAAAATATTTTGACATTTATTAGTTCCATAAAACTTTGCTAAAAAAATAAACATTTTTGAGTTCATAAGAACCATATGCTCTTCTGTTTATAAAAAAGAGCTGTGCTGGGACACTGAAAAAACATTCCCCAAGAACTGCATTCTTTGGGGGATTTACATTTTTTTAACCCTTTTCCTGATTATCAGGATCTATACCACATGTCCAGAGTCACAGCAGCTCTGGAGTCCTGTGTCAATACTATTAACCATGTTGCTCTACAGAGTTGAATTCCAGCATTGTTCTGCATTTGCTTCAACTGGTATGGCTGTGACAGGTATAGCTGCAGGGTGAAAGGAATTACTTCGAGAAGCTTAGCAGGCATGCAAGGGGGGCACGTACCTTGAGATCACTTATGCCTTGTATGAAGGGAGTCCTATAACACATGGGGTGAGTAAAGCTTCCCCAAGATTTGCATTATCTCAGGAATTTTCCGTTGTTTGATGGCCTACACAACAGCAGTCCTCAGTCTTCGTGAGTAGAAAGAGGCAGCATCCGAGAAGGATGCCTCAAGGAAAGGGTGAATGACCGGCAATGTTTAGCAAACCTACAGTAGTTTGGGCTCAACAGGCTCAGACCTTAAGTTTAAACCAGGACAGATAATTCATGTTGGATACATTTGACTTTAAACCAAGCTTTGCCTTCAAGCAAGGAAGCATGAAATTGTCATCATGTGTTCTGTTTCTAGAGGGTTTTGAAGCATGGTTCAGGGTAGAGAGCATACTGTATCAGTCATTGCAATGTATAGATGCAAAGTTTGTATTAGAAAAAAGGCATGGGGCAAAATTTTGTATTTCTTCATTTACAGAGACCTCATTTGTATTAATTTAACCCTTCATTCCTGTTTTCAGAAGTTCAGGTCAGTTCCATTCTGAGAGAATCTAAGGCACCATTCAGCCTGACTCCCTGAAGTTTTCTGTCTTGCAGACTGACTCTCTGGTGTCTCATAAGGCACAAACACCAATTAAAACCCTTGTCATCACAGCTGGTGCATTCAAAACCTCTCTTGTCTATGTGGATTCTTGAGCATCTAATAACTACAGCCTTTCCCTGGGGGAGCGCTGATTGACTCTATCCTGCTGCCTATGTTCAGGCCATTTTAACTCCCAGTTAAAAGTAGCATGCCTGAACATCAAGTCTTACAAGTCCTCAGTCCAGTTTCTGGCTCAGTCATGCTGTATGTCTAATGCTGAAGTCACGCAGTCCACCTCAAGCCCTTACCTTTAAAATGTGGATAACATTTTGCTATCTCACGTTGCAAGCATCATGAGAGCTACTCAGACTGTGAAGAGGGTCAAAGAAGTCTCTGCACAGGTTTCAAACATAGGCATATCAGTAGTCTTCACTGAGAGAGAAGACTAACCGTGCCATCTGTATCCTGAAGTGCATTATTCTGTGCTGGGAAGAATGTGAATACCGCATAAATAAAAAAAATATGAACATTATCTTCTAACCAATGCCTACTAAAAAATTAGCCTTCACTCTACAAATCTTTCAGCAATCCAGATTGCTAAACAGGACGACCCACCTCTCAAACTGAAAAGTCTTGTTTATTGATGCATGACCAGGGCGGCTACACTTTACGAGGACAGTTTCCTAACAGAAAAACAAAATACTTACAGTTAATATCATAGGCACACACACACACACACAAAAAGAAATATTTGTAATTTCTAACATTCCAGAGGACAGCAGTAATTAAGGATCATGAAGTCCAAGGCCCTTCTCCAGCAACACGTGAGGCTTTAGAGCCTGTATACTGCAGTGAACTAGCAAGACCACAAGAAATGATCTCAAAAAACATTCAAATTATTAAAGAACAACCAACGTAAAATATGTGCATTTAAGTTCATGAGAAAGATCCAAACCCGTACCTGAACTTCTTATGTGCCTAGAAAGCCACAGGCAAGTAAACCTAAAGACCCTAACTGCCACCACAGGTAGAAAAAAGTGGCCTTTTTTTTACTATAGGGCCAGTTTTCAGAGTTTTTCAGATTGATTTCATATATATTTGTGCCTAGACCTGAGCAGAAAATGCACATTTCCTAGAATAACATGCTAGTCCATAACTGTGAGAAAGAACTGCACTAGCACAACTGGTAGAATTACACAAGTTTTTAGTGGAATCCTCTTTCCAGATGGATCACATAGTAGTTTTGTAAGTCTGACAGATATGTAAGCAGCTCTTTAAAGTATTACTAGAGTGTAACCACAGCAGTCTGGCGTGCCTCACATAGCAACTTCTGTGTCCTCATGAGTAGACTCCTCATGGCGTATATTGCTTAATTGCAGAGAAATGTAAAGAAAAAAAATGTGGGGGTTTACAACAATTTGGGTGGAAGCTCGCTAGCACGCAAAATACTTAATCTGATTCAAGGAGGTTTCCTAGCTTACTAACCTGTGGTTACATTACTGCATTTGATGGGAGTGCTGAAATTCCTACTGTGCTTCAGACAAGTAGCTTAGAGTGCTGAACTAATGGCCTTCAAATGAGTATTGCCACAGAATGAAGTCATAAAGAGCTGAGCAAATAACGATTGCATAACAGTACGTCCAGCATGCAAATGGCTAATAAAAATCAATTTTTTTGTTTTGAGTTTACGAGTATTTCTTCCTCTTTGGAGAAGGCCAATGTATCATTATAACCTAATGATGACAACACTCACTCTACAGAATGAGCTATGTTACCCATCCCAGTACCGGCAAATCTAGCAGCAGTACAGATGTGGGTACAACACTTTGCTACAAAATGGCCTGACAAAGAAATTCTAATAGGATTAGTAGCCAAAAGGCTCTGGGGGAAGGAAAAAACCAAAACAAAAAAGGATACAGAGTTATGGAACACATTTCTGACTGAGATACCAAATTTACTTGCAAACCAGCTTTCCCTAAGGTGAGAAATGGGACAGAAAAAACTCTATTTGCATAACACAGAAACAAAAGAATTGTTAATAGGCAGAAGTTTCATATGAGCATTGGTAATGACCTTCCTTTATCAGGAGATCAGTATGGCCTAACACATCCACCATGGCTGCTGGCCTAAAGAATTTCATCACGTTTCCCTGTCAATAGTGCTTGTGAAATCCATACAGCTGTCTCACATGAACACTGAAGAACCCTTTTTTCACCGCAGAGTCACAGAATACTCCCACTCTGAGTTCTTTCAGGGCAATATGAATCATGGAAATGACAGAAGAATACTTCATAAAAATTCACAATTCACAAGCCTGACTCCGAAAGCCTGGGGTACAGTTCAGTAAGTGAAATTCAGAAAGGCAGAGAAATAGTTTTAAATGAGTTATATGGAATAGTGGCTATTGACATGATCACAGAATCCAGCTGTGATAATCATAATTTCTTATTACTTGTTACTGCATATCTGCTGAAGGCTATGCCCCCTTTCCCAAGACTACTGCTCCACAGCAGAGCCAACGTAAGGGAGACTGTGACTGCTCCTCGTGTTTCACTGTCAACTTCTGTGCAGCCAGATGACATAGCACTGAGGCTGACATGGACATCTTAAAGGATTCCCCACACTTGGCAAGCACCAGGGGAAGAAACCTCTAGCTGGGGACAGTGATAAGCAACTGGGAAACAATAATGTCTCCGACTGCTATAGCTACATCCATCTGATCCATTACAAAACTATCTCCCAAGAAAAGGAGGGTCTTGGCTGTGTTAATTCATCTTTTCCCAGTCCTGTCTTGAAGAAACAGCAGAATCCTGCACCTTCCCTGATATTCAGAGCAGCCTCTTTGCCATCTCCTTTTTCTCAATTGCTCACAAGTGAAAACCTTCTCAAAATTATTTGAAAGGAATTAATCATGTAGAGGCAGCCAGTTTCTTTTCTCTGTGACAATGGAAGTTGGATTCAAACATCACTTCAGGTATTAGGCTAGAGCAGTTGCCTCAGGTGCCTACATAGTCATGGAGAGACACAAACATACTCAAAGTTTAATTCAGATTTTAGGTGAATGACTTTCCCTCTGGCGGTGGCTACTTTTCTTCAGCAACTACAGGGGAAGTCTGGAGTGAAAAGGCACCTCATTTAAGCATCTCTATTTGGTGTTGTGAATCCAGATGAAAACATAGCTGCCCATTCAAACATGACACCTATATTCACTAGCGCACACAGCATCCCCTGCCAGAGATGGATGAGATTACAGAAAAGCAGCAAGTGGGATCCTAGACCAGAATCACAGAATGGTTGAGGTGGGAAGGGACTTACAGAGATTGTAGAGGCCAACCCCCTGCTCAGAGCAGGGTCAGCTACAGCAGGTTGCCCAGGACTGTGTCCAGTCAGGTTTTGAGTATCTCCAAAGATGGAGACTCCACATCCTCTCTGGGCAATCTGTTCCTGTGTTTGACTACCCTCACAGCTTCTCATGTTTAAGCTGAATTTCCTGTATTTCAGTTTGCACCATTCCTCCTTGTCCTGTCACCACCAAGAAGATTCTGAGCATTCAGTACCTCATCTACTCATTTTCTCAGGTAGTGACAATACCAGCACTGCTCAATGCCCTAATCTATCTGCAGCAGTTCGACCTGATGTGTAGTGTGTATGCACTCTCCACCATTATTGCACAACAAGCTTCAGAAGAGAGGCTCAGGCAGTTGTTACTGTTATGCTGAGGAGCTGGACACACATCGGAAAGCAAAAAGAAAACTTCAAAAATCTTAAAGTAGCACAAAAATTGAAATGAAATACTCTTCTGTACACCCAGTAAAATCCTAAGCCCTTTTTAGACTTAGAATCAAAATAGACAAGATGAGCAAGATTATAGAAAAGATCACATAGGTCTTTTGAAGAATGATATGAATCTCTAAATAAAGAAAAGAAAAAACACTCAAAGACTGAATGGAATTCATGTAATCTCAGTCTCACAAAAAGATACACAACCATTCTGTCCAAGTGTCAGTTCTGCCTATCTACAGACAGTTTGAAGGAAGTCTTAACACAGCTCCTGGCAGAAGAGAAGCAAAGCTACTTTATACTGCAATTTTTGTTGTGGACTTTCACTACGAGACAGATGTTTTCCCTATTCTAGTTATAACATGACAAGGTTGTAGCATAGATGAGACAGATCAGTGTAATACTAGAGCTCCAGTCCAATCCAGGAACAATGTCAAGCTGAAGCTTATCCAGAAGATCCAACAATAGTTTTCAATATGCAGGCTGGACTGTGTTGTGACTGTGGTTCTCAAATGCAGCTCTGCTTTCTAATGCACATCAGCTTTAAAACTATCACGGCAGAAAACTGCCTGGTAATGTTAACATATAAAGTATTTTCAGGGAAAAATCTGGAAAGACAGCCATGATCTGAAAAGCAAAACTAATAAACTCAGCACCTCTATCACAGACAGTCTTCCTTCACCTTGATCTAAAACTTCTTTGAATCATAAATACTTGTCTGGAAAACGGTTAACTTGTTTCCAGAAGTAGGAGCTTTGACTGTGTTGCAACTAAAAGCTCAATAACAAATCAAGCCACATAAATTTTTCTGAAAATTGCATATTTATCTTAGCCACAAGCATAACACTTTCAGTTGTTGAAAGCAAAACAAGCAGGCAATAAACATTGTTGTCCTTTACTTTTGTTAGATTAGTATAAATTGACTGCTTTTTGTAAAAAGTTGGTTGCACTTTTATCCTCCCTCATGAACTTGGGTACTTTAAACAAAACATTTTTTTTCTTGAAAAAAAAAATTCATATTAAGAAATTAATACACAGCCTTAAGGTGTTTGATCAAAACTAGAAAGCATTTTAACCAAATAAATGTCAAGGCAAACCAATAAAACATTTGAAGTCAGTGTTGTGTTTTGCAAAACCAGGAAGTTTGTATCCTTCAAATTTCATTTTACAATCAAGTCCATGCATACATTTATCTTCCTGGATTATTTCATAAGGACTTTTAAACATGAGAACAGGTTAGCATGTTGAAGGTTACCAGGTCACTCATTCATACAAACTAAAACTCAAAAATAGGCATAAGCAAGCAGACACTGCTTTGCCTGTAAACATATAGATACTACAATATATCAGATATCTCTATGAAATAATCCAAAACCTAAATATTATCTAATTTCACCTTCATGCAATAAAATTTAACAGGTCAGAAATGGTCATGGCATTTTATAGTGCAATAAATGGGTCATGGCATCCAGAATACTACATCTACCATTACAGATCCCTGTTCTTTATCTCCTGACGTATTTACTCTTTCTTAGCTGACTCATGTGCTCCATTAGTTTCCTAATGGCATATATATATTTATATATCTATCTATCTCTAAGTATCCACTTTATGCAACTGAGATCTGCCTAATGAAGCTATAATTTGGGAGGTTTAAATGCATAACATTCATCACCTCAGCAATATTTTAAGCACTACACTACAGAAGAGAATTTGGCAAATCACCATTGAAGTAACAGTGAGCAGCCAACTAAGAACTATGGCGGCTAAGAAAATTAACTCAGGTTAATACTTTGACCTTAGCTCACACTAGTGTGCCTTTTTAAATTTTACATCTTGGTAATGGCCTCAATTAATTCTGGAATGTCATCTGGATTTGCAACCTCAATGCTCATTCTCCTTCCTCTGATGGATCTAAGCCAGGACACTTCAACATGCTTGACTGCAGTACCACGCGGGCTGTTGTGGTTCATGAGATACCATATTGTTCTCTTAATGCATTAGTTATGTTGCAATAATAAAATTAAAAAAGCCTGACATAATTTTAGAAATAGTTACAGTAAATACAAGTGGCTCAAAGGGACTGACTACGAGAAGTCTGCAGTGGTTTGACTACTGCAAACACACAACTTCCAGTTCATGGATGACTGCACCAGCAGAAGCTCCAAGCTATTACTACTACAAAGAGTCAGGATGGAAATAGCACAAACCACTTGCTATTACACCCATGGGTGATCAAAGCTGGGCACTGACTGACAAGAAAATACCTCTTTTTTTTTTTTTTTTTTTTTTTTAAACA
>WEKW01010875.1:0-14851 GCA_013389905.1 Sula dactylatra | reverse complement strand
TCCCGCACGAAGCCCAGGTCGAGCCGGCTCCGCGGCCGCATCGTGCTCCCGCTCCCGCTCCCGCTCCCGCTCCCGGGCGGGGCCTCCCTGGGCCCCCCCCCAACCCCCCTCCAGGATTTAAATGGGCCAATGAGAAAAACAGCCCGGGCGTCAAGCCGGTTGCCGTGGTGACGGGACCCGCCTTCTGCCCCTCCCACCAGCAAGCGCTCCGATTGGCTGGGAGAGACGCCCCGGCGGCCGGCTGCCGCCGTTAGGGCGAGGAGGCGGGGGGAGGCCAGAGCTCCCCTCGTGGCTGCGGGGCTTATGCGCCGAGCGGTTGGCCTCAGGCTGGAGCGGCCACAAAGGAGATTAGGGGATGGGACATCTGTTGTACAGAGTGTACTGGGGCTGCTCAGCATGGAGGGAAGAAGGCTGAGGGGGATCTGACCGATATGTATAAATACCTGACAGGAGAGTGTAACGATGACAGAACCAGGCTCTCTGCCGTGGTGCCCAGTGACAGGACGGGGCAACAGGCACAACTTGAGACACATGAAACTCCCTCTAGACCTAAAAAAAAAATTAATTTTTTTTTTCAGTCAAACACTGGCCTTGCTTTGACCCTGAGCTAGATAATGGGCAGATGTCCCTTACCAACCTCAACTGTTCAGTAGCCCTGTGAACAAAGCCAGCGTCCAGGGCTAGCCTTAGGGGACGGACAAAGCCCGCAGGGCCACCTGGTGTGGGAGTCCAAGGGGCTGCCCAGGACAGGAGCTAGTCATTCAGGCTGTGGCCAGGGGTCTCGTACTAAGGTTTCTGAGGCCACTATGTGGCATATGTTAGTAATACTACTTCATGCTTTACTGTATTGAACTGAAAGATTAACATTATCTGCATTATTGTGAAAGCAGTCTGAATACTATTTGGCTACTAGATCTGAAAGTATGCCAGTTCCAAACATGTCAGCTTTATGGAAGTGGGAAATAACACTGGTTTTGCACTACAGGTTGGGGTTTTTGTTGGTTTTTTATTGTTGGGGATTTTTTTTTTTTTTTGGTAGAAACTGAAGCCAATATCATCATTACAGAGGAATCCAGTCCTGCAAAGCAGCAGTCTCAAGCTACTGTCTACTGAACGTGGCGAATGTGCTGTCGATCTCTCCATGTTTGGCACAAGAGGGCTAGCAATCCTTTACAGGGGAACGCAGATGCAGCCCATCTCTCACAGACCTAACTAAACCTCTCTGCACAGCTCTGTCAACTGTCTTCCGTGATAGTGTGACTTCCTCCCATAAACTCTCGCCTCAGTTTTAAAAACCAAACTGACTGGAAGCCCCTCAGCACTTTGTCCTTGCAACTAGTCCTGCATTGGTGGAAAAATAAAAACTGACAAATGGATTTACACTAAAAAAAAAGAGAGTTCCAAAGTACTGCAGTTCTGGCGATGTCAAGAGATGTTGGCACTAAGTAAGGGAGACAGGATTTTATCAACATCAGCTATTTTGGGAAGAATATTTTAGTAACCTGGGAGGGTGCGAGTCAATTCTTGACGCTGAGCTGTGATTTTTGTATACAATGCTTATCCTGCAGCAGCAATCAAGTCAGAACAACGTTATTTTCCAACATAACGTCACCTCAGAAGGACCATCTCTGAAGTGTAATGGTTGATCTCTCCCCTACTGTGCGTTTTCCCACTATGAATGAGATCAAGAACCTGGTTTCTGTAGGCCGTAACAGAGAAGACTTAATTGACTATCACTCTGACTTGGAACTAATAACCTAAAACTGAGCATCCCTGGACTACTCTTATTTTGTCATTTCTCTGTGCACACCTCAAAGTTGGATAGCACTGAAAGCTCAGTCCCATCTGTATCAAAAAAACAAACAAACCAACCAAACCAAACCAAACCCCGCAATATGAGCTGTGACTCACCATAACAGCAGCAATTCTCTTTCAGGAACTTCCTTCTGTTTCCAAAGCTCAGGTGAAGTTGCTTGATGGGCAGGGAGCAAAACAGTCTGTCAGTGCAATTGAGGCAAGAAACAAACATAAAATCCAGCTGTCTCCTGGAAACGCTGCAAGGCTGTGTTCCAGCATGCCTTTCTACACCGATTCTCTGCTTTGAAGAATCTCAGGGGTTTTTTTTCCCCAAACTTCTACCAACTTGATCCTGTCTTGCCTCTGCAAATGCAGAGCCCTGCCTCATTACAGGTCCTTTGTGGGAAACCGGAGGGCCAGGAACGTAATGAAATTGCCTCAATTCACATTTTACTCTATTAATTTTAGCATCAGTGAAATACTGTGGTGGATTATGAATCTTAAGACACTACTAAGCAAGCACTGTCTTGAATCCTTCTGATGCATTTCACATTTACCCCAGTAGCGGAACCAACAAGACTGATGAGGTCCCAGCTTCAGCATTCTGATACAAGTTGCCCACTACAGCATTCCCAAATGCAGTTACTAGAAACAAAATGGGTAGAAAAGCACTTGGGAAAAACACCAAGAGAGAAGGAACCTATCCCTCCTGTGCCAAACATGGAGGGGTTCACTGCGAATGCCTTCAGATTTTCTACTGCCTCTAAGAGTGCGCATTCGCCACACTCAGCAGACAGTGACTTGAGACTGCCGTACTGCACACAGCCTGTCATTTAAAGCTCCTAAAACATTATTCAGTGAAACCATAAATGTTTCATTCCACTTTTTTAGCAGGACGCTTGCATCGGTAACTGCAGGTCGGTTCTGAACATCCATCTGTCACTAAGAAGAAATGGAGGTTTCTCCAAGCAGGTGCTTTGCACTTTGATCTCCTTAAGGAGTTCACCTGCCATTACAGCTGGGAAAGAACTCCGCTGACTCCGGATTTTCAATTGGTGAGGCTTTGCCTTCTGCGCTGCACAGCCACTAACTGACCATTTGAGACAGCAGTTTTTGACAAAACAGGAGGAAGAGCCAAATGTTTTCCCATTCTTATTATCAAACACGAGTTACTATGTGTGTTTTAAGACTATTCTTGGTGAAGCTCGTTTTTTACCATCGCTGTTTTTGTTATAATTTCTCATGTTATCTAATTGAATTAGGAGGCGAAGAACAGTCTTGTTTATTCTGCTGCTTGTGTACTCATTGCTTGACCTACAAACAGCAATCTGTATGATCAGGTATATAGTTTATTATTTCAGCGAACAGGACATATACTATGGACTTTGTCAATTTTGTAATTTCCCTGCCTTTTCCTCAATTACCAGCAAGACGGTCGCACAAACACTATGCGAAAGCAGCCAAGAAGCAGTGCGTGTGGATGACAGGTGCAGAAGGGAGAATGTGAGAGAGGTTTAAAGTTAAAGTCTTTGCTGGGAGCGGCAGACCTGGCTGCGTGTGCAAATGTAATTTCACAGTTGTCACCATAAGGGTTGTTGTCAATTAAGATGTCATGAGGTACGCTACTGAGGGTGACAACTCACATTCCCAGGGCAAAGCAGTGAGCGTGGGTGTGCTCGCTTGGCACACCTGACCTGAGCTGTGCGAGGCGTGGCTCTAAACTTTTCCCCCTGAAAATGCGTTACCACTTATGCGTATCACAGTGTTCCTCCCCTGTGACCCCTGGACTACTGTAGTCTGGAAATAAATGTTTCTGTGACACAGTTCAGAGTTGTGACAACTACACTCTCATCAAATAAATCACTTTTGGCCTGTACTGGTTCTTTGCCCTTGCTGAAACTGAGGGCCTACCATACAGAAGGGCAATGGACTGTTTCCTTTTTCTTCTGGACTACGCCTTCTATATTCAAAAAGCTCTGCTTCTTTAGCCTATTCTCACAGTCACAAGCTTCAGACTCAAAACATGGATAAAAGATTCCCCTCAGGCATGCCTTGAGATCCTGGCAGTCATTTACTAGCACTGTACTATGCAGCACTTCTGGCTTTCTGTGGTTCCTTTAGCTTCTTCCCTGCCCTCATACACACATGCACCTCATACTAAAATCCAGGAAGTCGTCATTAGTGATTCCAAACATTCCAGAGCATAGACCCCACCAACCCAAGAGATCAAGGAGCTCACCTGGGAAGAGGCATAGGCAGTTCTCCACCCCGGCTCCAGCAGAGGCTCAGCTACAGCAGAAGGCATCTACAGCACTTCGCTGGGGCCTACTCCCCTCCCCTGCCCTCCCCGAGCAGCACTTACACTGCTGCCTCCCATCAACCTGCAAGTCATCTAACCTTATCAATCCCATGACAAAAGAGTAGCACCACCATTCCAAAGTCCTTTCAATCCACCTTCCTTCAAAAGTACCCACTGAGTCCACCCCCCCAAACTTCCAGGTCAGCCAAACTTCGATTTTTTTTCAGAGACATGACAAAAAGTTATCCTGTCGTCGTGTTCAAAATAAAGAGATCAGATCACTTTTTAACCACAGCAATCACAATGGAGCCTCTGGTTGTAATAGTATTTGCTTTTCCAAAAGAAGCTGCATTCCAGGTTCCTCTTTGCTGTTAGAAGTACAACTGCGCACCTGAGGAGGATACAAATACAGTACGATTTGCCTGTGTCATTGACCCCACCGATATTTACTGCTCCGTAAGTTGCTGGTTAAGCTGTCAAAATCACTTCTTTCAAGTCAGTGCTACAGATACTGAACATTAGGCCAAGAAATTCCCCTCTCTGATCAATGAGAATCAGCCTCCTTTGTTGATTCTCCATGTAAAATTAATTCGAGGTTTTCACCTATTCATTATGAGATACACTGACTTTGCTGTAAATATATTTTAAAAGGACAGGTAAGGCAAAGCACATTCACAAGAGCCCCTCTGGTTTACGATAACACTGTTACGAATGCAGAATCAAATAACAAATAGTAGAAAAAACATTTAATGCAAAGTTAAATACAATACAAACTTTATTAAAAATAGGTTGCAAGTGAAATACAGTAGAAATGGGAAACTACAGCAGTTCTGATGTTTTTCATAATAATGCACAGACAAATATGAAAAGCACTTTTACACATATTCACACTTGACCCGAATGCCCAATAGCGGCCAAATCCACTCGACTGAAGGTTATAGGTATTTTTTTGCTAAGCCTTTTTCAGATTCTAGCAGCAACAGTAATTCAGCCACAGCATAAGTTTTTTTTCCTTAAGAAAAATTTGTCACTGTAAGGCTGCTAGTGTTCTCAAGATGAATTGGGAGAGGCTTGCTTTTCCTGATTAACAGACATAGCAAGCATGCAGATCCTTCATTAACACTTTGAACCAGTTTAATCTTCTACTTCATATTTAACAGGTGAAACGGTAAAAGCACACTTTCAAATAAGAAACCTGAAATACGTAAAAAATATTTACACTCCAATTTTCATTAACTTGCATTTATTTATCATACAACTCTTATTAAAAGTGATTTCTTTCCTAAGGCAGTGAAAGTCTACCCCTTTGTATTTGGAAGTGTGCACAATTCCCTAAATATATATTTATAAGAGAACAATATGATACAGGAAAAAAAATCATCTAAAGCCAGTAAAGGGCTTTGTCAAATAGAAAATTTGTTTGGAATCACAATATATATTGTCTTAACATCACACAATGAGAAAAACTCTGATGAGGTCCTTATTCCCAACATCATCAGCCACATACGCATAGCTGAAGAAACAGTGGGAGGAAAAAGATTAACAATTTAAAATTAAATAAGGCTATTACAATGTGAAAAAATAGTTTGAACTGCCAAAAAGGTTTTCAGTACGAGACTAACAGGATGTCAGCAAAACCAGCTAGAGTGAAGAAGAGCTCGCTAGCCCCACTTCCTCAGCAGGAGCAGGGGTGGTTCCTTGCCAGCACACTGAGTCCGTTACCGACCTCGCTAACATTCCCACTCCCAGCCAGCAGTGTTCTCTTTGATGCTTCACACCAACGTGCCAGTTCACTTCTCCACAGAACAAAAAACAGAAGGATATTGCGGAACTGATAATAGCAGACTTACCAATACTGTTTCTTGCCTAGTTGCCTAATAACTTCTCATCTGCTTTTCTCAGAAAACATACGTATCTGTTCTGCTCACCTTGGAACTGGAATCATTACTCCCCCCCCACCTTTAACACGTCACTAACAATTTGGTCCTAACTGATGAAGGGCCACTAGTGTAGCCTACTATCTATTGCTTATGTAATTTTTAATAAAACAATTATCCAAAGGTTTTATCTTCATGTTTTTGAAAGTCTGAAGCACACGTAGTGAAGATGCATCAACAGACAGACTTTGCCATAAATACAGATAAATTCTTACTCAACCATTTTAGACCCAACACGTAGGACTAGAAATGTTTGTATTCCATGGTTCTACCTACAGAATGTGTGTCATTCCAGTACTAACGGTAAGATCTGTGTTGATATGCTGATCATTGTCTGTCTGCCATACAGGATGTCAGACTTGCATATAAAGTCTTATTTAAGGTGGCCCAGATATTGGCTGCTTATCAAACAACCTAAAATACTAATTTCTAGTGCACAGCTTAGTTTAGGCAGTTCAAGCTATTCTCACTCTCTCTGCTCAGCAGCTAAAACAAAAGTGTGTCTGTAAAACACCAGGAAACAGAACTTATCTTTGACAAGTGCTACTTGGTCTGGTGCACAAGAACTTAACCCCCAAAACAGAAAGAAAGAAGAAAAGAAAAAAGTTACCTTCACGTGATTCATAGCTTTAAAATTTTACAGTGCTTTCATTGTATAAACCACAAGCTCCTGGCAAAGTAATCAGTTTTCTTGCTACTGCAACTTCTCTAAATCTTAATTAACAGTCTTGGATATAGAGGAATCAAAGTCACTCCTTTCAGAAAACATTCATTTTCTGTTCATTAGTAGTGTGCCCCCCATCTCAATCCCTCAATTAGAGATCTTCAGTTACATCTGATAAGGTGCTTTAATCTTATTTTGTGTTCAGCTCATTTTCCAGTTCCATTAATTTCCTAGAAGCTTTTACTTTATTCGATACATCCTGACCCTGTGAAAAAAGTCGTTGGCGTTCCCTGAACGTCAAGTTTTCTGGTGCTCCAGGTAAATCTGTATCTTGACTGTAACGGGAGAAAAAAAAGTCTTTGTTATAATTCTTATATACAATATTCTTAAACATAGTAATTCTTAGTGACATGTACTGACTGGTAGCTTTTTTGACTACAGCGAAACATTCTCCGTTTAGCGTTCTGCAAAGTTTGTGCTCCCCACACATACCCTTAATTCTGATGCTGTGCTATCAGTTAGACAAATTAATGGCTCACGAGCCGTCTCTGGCACATTAACATGAACGAACCTGCTTGCCAATTTTCAAAGTGCAGTGCAGGTGTAAACTAAGGCCCTGGGTATATTAGCACAGCACTGCTGTTATGGCTAAATCAGCAAGCCTTTCTGTGGTGGCACGCGTCTACAGCGCTGGAATACAAAGCTTTTGTCCTGGTAAAGAAAGCTACTAGTAGCGAGGTGTGCTGCAGTGACTGCAACACCTCTGCATTTTGTTCTATACTGGCAAAGCTTCCAAATGCAATTGCCTAAGCTCTTGCACTGATCTCTTATCCTTGTAACAAACCAATTTTCATATTACATGTTTCTGACCACCGCAGTGAAGATCTCAAATCGTTCTTAGCTGTAGCTGTAACAATACATATGTGATTAACTCCTGTATAATAAAGCTTTAATATCTATTTCAGTTTCTTGATCAGAAGACGTTTCACTTTTAGCTCCACGAGGTCTCTGCTCTGCATGCTCCACTGAAACACTAACTACATTTTAAAATGCAGGAACTGGCCTAACAGCTTCTGCAGAATCTTAGCCAAGCCCAGTCACATCTTCAGTACGCTACACAGTAAAACTTGCCAGTCACGTATAATATACAGCCCATATTACAGAATCACAGAATGGCAGGGGTTGGAAGAGATCTCTGGAGATCATCTCATCCAACCCCCTGCTTGAGCAGGTACCCCTAGAGCAGGGGGCACAGGACTGTGTCCAGGCAGGTTTTGGATGTCTCCAGGGAAGGAGAATCTACAGCCTCTCTGGGCAGCCTGTCCCAGTGCTCTGTCACCCTCACAGTAAAGAATTTTTTTCTCATATTCAGGCAGAAATTCCTGTGTTCCAGTTTGTGCCCATTGCCCCTTATCCTGTCACTGGGCACCACTGAAAAGAGTTCGGCCCCATCCTCTTGACACCCAACCTTCAGATATTTATCAGTATTGATGAAATCCCCCCTTGGTCTTCTCCTCTCCAGGCTGAACAAACCCAGATCTCTCAGCCTTTCCTCGTAAGGGAGATGCTCCAGTCTCCTGATCATCTTTGTAGCTCTCTGCTGGACTTGCTCAAGCAGTTCCCTGTCCTTCTTAAACTGGGGGGCCCAAAACTGGACACAGCACTCCAAATGTGGTCTTACTAAGGCAGAGTAGAGGAGGAGGATAACCTGCCTCAACCTGCTGGCCACGCTCCTTTTAATGCACCCCAGGATAACATTGGCCTTCTTGGCCACAAGGGCACATTGCTGGCTCATGATCAACCTGCTGTCCACCAGCACTCCCAGGTCCTTCTCAACAGAGCCCCTTTCCAGCAGGTCAGCCCCCAACCTGTACTGGTGCTTGGGGTTGCTCCTCCCCAGGTGCAGGACCCTACGCTTGCTGTTGTTGAATTTCATGAGGCTCCCCTCGGCCCAGCTCTCCAGCCTGCCCAGGTTTATTTATACTTATTACAAATTTGTTAAGAATCCCACTTGAGAGGTACTGTTCAGATTGATAAATACACCTAGAACAGTTGAAGTTGTTAATTTATAATGATTTACTGAGTTTACTCAGTTGTAGCACTGAAATTTGCTGCCCTGAAGTAGTACTTCAGATCACTTAAAGGCTTGCGGAGAACTTATTTGTATTTTAGACTAACCCAAGATACTCTAGAGCCAACTGCAGAACTTCTGAATAGCTGACAGAGATACAACAACAGAAAATGCTGCAGAAGTTAGCTGTATAAAAGTTAATGGGCTCCTGCATGTCACCTTTTAGATCTTTTGTCTCTTGGATCCCGATAAACTTCATGGGCCCCAACAGCTGCTCCTGCAGATCCAGTGTATGAATTTATTCCTTATGCAAAAGAAAAAGTAAGTTGAAGGATTGCAGTTACAACACAGAAGTTTTATATTGTATTTCTTCAAAAAGGTGCAGTGCTTCTTTCAAGAAATAATCTCTAACTAGAATCAGAAATAAATTTAGAGGGTCATCTGACCTACGGAATATTTAAACTCAGTGCTACTAAATTCCAGGCCCCCTCATAACAGCTGTCATTTTTTTATTCCTGAGTCAGAACACATTTTGTTTAGACTATCCAGCACCTATCAAATCATGGTCTTTATCGCATTACGGCTTACTGTAAAACAGACATGAGAAGTTGTTCAAGGAGACTGATGGAAAGAGCAACACACTTCATTATCCTGTAACAAGCTCCACAGGAAATAAGTTAGCTGCAGCTGCTCTCTTTATAAGGCTATAAGTAAGCTAAGATTAGTATATACCATCTTTGCAATTCAGCAGAGTAAAAATTTTTGTCTCCATTTAGTCTGATTAAGTAAACTGTATCACTCAGAAAATGCCCCCTCCCCCCCATAAACTTAATTTCAAGCGAGTACCTTGCAGCACTGCACCTTTAGTTTGAGTTGATACAACACACAAGTTTTACACATTATATTAATTCTTTCTAAAGGCCACAAGACAAAACCTTTTCTTTCCAATCAAAAAGTTTAATAATTTAATCTGTATTTAAGACCACATGCTCTTAATAGCTGTCAGGAAAGGAGTAAAATAAGTGTCAGCACAACACTCAGATTTGTCACCAGACAGTTCTGGTCTCAATATTGTACATGTTATGTCTTGTGAACCTTCTTCGGTACAGAAGGAAATGTTTGCTTCTTCCACTGGTATACGTAACTTCTCAAAAATATTCAGTAAGAGAGACATATGAGACTGGAACACACAAGCAAATTTAGCTAGCGCGTTGTAGGCTAAATTTTTTCCACCAAAAATTTGTAGCAGCCCAAATCATACCAGGCACGCCAGGCACATGAAGATTTTTTTCCTTTCAGACACGAGTCTCATGCTTTGAGAAGTCTGGACCCACATGCTGTGGTTCACACCTCCACCTGCTTTAGGACAGCAGTTTTGGTTTAGGCCTTAGCTTTTTTCTTAGTTAGCTGACAGACCCAACGGTCTTAAGAGACCCAGTGGAAGAAGGTACGAGAGCAAAATTTGCAGAAGCGTGGTTTACTAGAGTTAACACTCAGAACAGAAAAGAGCTGCAAAGGACAGTAATGTAACAGAGTCAGCAAGATGGGAGATGGTAAACTGCACAGTGAATTCTGCATTTTGTGCAAACGGCTTTGTACGTTACGCAGGCAGTCTTCATAGAAGCTTGAGCAATCAGGTGAAGTTAACCTGTTCTCATGGCTATTTTAAAAATTACGAAATAAGAGTATTCAGAATTAGTTGTATGGTTTATGAATTAGGTTATTAAAGGCGGAGCATCATACTACAGTATTTCTTAATGGTTACCAAAACCCTAACTTTGTAGGTTCTCCTTCTGATTGTTTTCCAGGAAAAACAAACATGCACACACAAAAATTATCACTGAACATTTCACTTCCCTGAGATTCATTTTTCCATTAAAATTAACAGAAAGCAGAATTGGGAAATGCAATTACATATGAAACAGCAATCACATATGAAACAGCATTCTGGGTTGGGGATGATGGGAGGCAGGAAGAGTGGTGGTGACAACTAGTGACTGATGGTTCTAGAGTTACTTAATTCATGATATGTACAGCCTTCAAAGTGCCAACCAAGGAAGGGAAGCACGGGCCTTTGGAAGCCTACGTGTTGTGATGGAAGGCATGTTTTACACTCTATTATAGTCGGTTTCAAATAAGAATTTCTAGAAAGAGTCAGTCCTTTGAAAGAATGAAAATTCAGTACAGAGAGAGTACAAAAGTTTCATGTTGGAAGCCTGCTGTTTCAGAACATTCATAAGAGCAGCTGACAACATAGATAATCACAGTGCTTAAAGAGAATCTTTTCTGTCTATTTCCTATCTTTCTTTAATCTTAACTCATTAACTGTGTAATATAAGGTGCTCAAAAGCTAGAGTCCTTCTGGTACAAAACTGTGATGTGGGATCACCAGTTGCGGGTTTATCAGTGGGCTCACGTGCATGGTAGGAAGGCATAAGGGAATTATTTGTATTGTAATGGTAGCACACAGCAGGTGGTATACAGCGTGTCTACTTATATTCCAGTCTAATAACAACACACTGGAAAGCTAAAACCTTCCCTCAACTTCCTTTCAGATTTGGAACCTGTGACAGAGGCAGACAGGAGTGACAGACGGGCTTGCAGGATCCATAGGGACTACTGCAGCATGAGATCTTGCAGGCAACACCAGGGTAAACAAACAGGTTGGGTTTTTTTTCCCTTTAAACGACTATCAGTGTGGATACTTCCTATGCAACTTGGGTGCTATATTGACCCCAAACAGTGACACTGCTAAGCATCAGGTGTATCAGTTGAACAGTAATTATAACTGAGCTAAACTGCTCTCCCTTCAGCAATATTAAAACTACACAATGCTGTGCGGAGGTTCTCTTCCGCACTGGAAGCGGTCCAACTGTAGCAGAAACTAATTTGCCCTGCAAAGGGAAGGATGCCGTGCTGGAAAATGACCACTTGAGCCTTAATTGAAAAGGATGCAGACAGGAAGCTCAGCATATCATGTACTGTACGGCTTCATGCATACCCTGAATCAGACCCATATGCTACTGCAGCTGGAGTAGAAGTACTTCTGATAGATGGAACCTGTTCTGAGGCTTGTATGCTCCCTCTGACCAGGGCACACCACACCTCTGATTAAAGAAAGCGATTTTCATAATTTGTTAGGTGGCCAAAAAGTGATCAGGGATATACTGTATTGTAGGCTTCCACATTTGTCACTGAAGCTTGAATTCAGTAAACAAGTTAGCCATTTGGCTAAAGCCAGCATAAACACTTTTTCCCTTGCTATCTCGGGTGACTTGCTACCCTTTGAAGGATGATTTGATCGGCTGGAGTTGGGTGTCAGGTATTTCACGACTTCCGGCACAAATAAAAAGAATGAATTAGGGGAATGTCATGGCCATCATTCCCTTCAGAAGAACACAGAAGAAGAAAAATGTAGGGAAGCACTGGCAGATGCTGCTATTTAAACACAAAATCTTTCATTAATAAACTGCAAATGTATTAGAGTGAATTCTACACAGACAGCTGTTTTAATAAAAAATTGAGCATGGAACTTTGGACTGAATTAGCTTTGAATTCATGTGTATAGCTAAACTAGTACTCTGCAGATAAAATATGGTGCCGAAGCCACTAGCAGCTGGAGCTCTACTTGAAATTAAACTCCATGATGGTTGCCCACTTGCAGTTATAAAAGAAACAAGATGGGGAGACAAAGAAATACAGGGGTGCAGAAGGGGAGGGAAGGATTAAGGCAAAAAGCACTAAGATGAAATTTAGATTTTTTTGTCTCTCTTTGCAAGGAAACAGCACTGTACAAATCAGAAGTACAGGAACGGTGCCTAATACGTGAAACTAACTGCATGTCCTATATATCTCTTGGTGCTTGTATATTTAAGAACTATGTCTACCAAGGTCAGTTATAAAGCCATTTGCACACACCATTAAAAGAGAGAACCCTGGTACCAATAATGAAAGCAGAAGATAAGCTCTGTTCCTGAACCCATTAGAAGAGGTTTCCTGTGTTCAAGAAAGGTGCATTTCCAGATGCCCTGAGTAATCAGTGGTCAGTCATACAAAACAAATCACTGAAAGATACAGGATGAAAGCCAAAACCAACAGTACTTTAAAGTGGTTGAGTAACGGTTAAAATAATTTCTGGTTCATTGTGTGAAAGATGGAATTTTTGCTTTTGAAGAGTTTGGGTAAGGAACAAGGAAATTTGAGAGATCAAAACAATTAAAAATTGGAGAATTCATATTAATATCAGGATTTAAGTCAGATCACCACAGTGAAAATAGTGATTAAGTGGGAAAAAAATAAATCACAAAGTAAGAGATTCAATCTACAGCACCAGAGTTGAAAACACGAGGATAGTTCTGTAGAGATGATTGATTTCATGGTGTCTACCTTTAGAGCTGCTGGCATGGATGAAATTCTGTTTGTTTGGTGGGGGCTGGGGCTGGCTTTTTTTGGCAGTAGTACTGTTGGCATTGACTGGAGATGGCTGGAATGAGTTGGAAAGAAAGAGGCCATCTGAAACTGGGCGAGGCTGGCGGGAGGGCTGCTGTGGCTTAAGGGTGGCAGGAGGAAAGTCACCATAAGATTTTCTTGTGCTGGAGTACTTATCCTGACCTGCTAGATTGGAATCCTCCTCCTCCTCATCATCATCATTGTATGCAACAAACTTGGCAGTATAAATCGTGTCAGGGGAGAGGACCTGTGTTTTGAGGTAAGAGGTGTTTCGCTGAGGTGGGGGAGGAGGAGCGTTAGATGAAGGGGTTGGGGATGGGAGTTCATATTCCCGTGGAAGCGGAGGTCTGTACAGACCAGGCTCGTCAGGTTCCAGTAATCTTCGTTCTGCTTCATCATGCTGCCTGCGCCTTTCAGCCTCTAAGCGACTGTAATACTCCTCTTCCTGTCGCCTCTGTAAGTCCAGAGGAAACACAAACACAGTGGTCAGAAAGACAGACATTTCCATCTAAGAGAGATTTAAGTTCTCCATCACCGAGCTACAAACACCATTTTTTGTCTCCTTTTCTGCAATAAGCAGGGCATCTATATGGACTCATGCAAAGAATATTTACTACTATGAAAGGAACAGCAGTCATCCTGTAACACAGCGTTGCTGTTATGTCCAGATTTACCACTGCATCTGGTAACTAAGGGCTGCCCCTGTGAACTAAGGGCAATTCCAGCATTTATCACTCAGAATGTAACTACAGTTAATAAGAGGTAGATTTACTAAAGCTGTAAAGAATCTGTGGGAGAAGAAAATAACTAAAATTAACTACCACCTTAAAAAAGAAACTCTGTAATTCTGCTGCATGCTTATACAACGTAAATTCATCAACAGAGCCTTGGAATAGATGACTCCTAACAAAGCTTCTAGTATAAATACCAGGAAAACTACTTTCACATAGGAATCAAATTACAAAGAACTTTTACAAAACAGACATCAAATAACTTTTTTAAAAAATATTTCTGAAGAACAAATTAAAAAACCCTATGCTAATGATATTTGTATGAGACTATTGACCATTTAGAAGACCACGAAATATCTTCTATGTATTTTTCCAGTTTAAAAGTTTTTTACTGTTTTAAACTAAATATCATTTAATTCTGTTCAGCTCTTCTCTAGCCACATTGTAAATTAATACAAGGGTCTGTTCAGTAGTTTGTTTGATAATGAATTAAAACATATATTTGGAAACAGTATGTTACAAAAAACGCTTTTGTCTAAGCGAAGGATAACTTCTGCTGGGAATACATAACATTTTGAACAACCATCCTTTCCGTTTTTAACCCATATGTTTAAAAAAATTCATCTTACTGCTCAACACTGAGAGTCATTTATCCTGAAAAAAAAAAAAAATCTGATCTTGTTCATCTAGAGCAAAGACATGAAACTCATCTCCATGTACTACTCTCTAAAACCACTGTAGTGGTCAGATGGTACCAAGGTCTGAGCTGGCAGATATGAGTCTCTCAGTTAAGATCTGTCAGTGAAACCCCTTTCAAGTGTGTGATCCAAATGTCACTCGGCTGCATCATTGTCAGAAATTAGGAAAGCCTTGGCTAGTTTTTTTTGGTTGCCCGCCCCCCCC
>WEKW01010873.1:0-25084 GCA_013389905.1 Sula dactylatra | reverse complement strand
GAAGGAGCCTTAATTCCAGGATCTTGTTTAGAACTATCACCACCAAAATAGGCTGAAAAAGAAAACCAGTTAGCAGAACAATTAGATTGCTCCAAAAACGATCAAGGTTGGTGGGTGACGCCGCTGAAACGATTATTGGTTCCTGAGAAAATGATGGAAATTTTACTTACAAGGCTACACCAAGAAACGCACACAGGAGCAGGTGCGCTGGTATTAACTATTAAGAGAAGCGTTTTTGGGCCCAAGATGCAGATATTGTAGTGAAATAAATGTACTGTCTGTTGTGCTAATAACCCAAAAATCGGGAAGGGATTATGGGAGGAGCTCTAAGACAAAGAATAACTCCCTGGGAATACTGGCAGATAGACTTTTCAGAGTTACCTAAATGTAATCAGTATAGCTATTTATTGGTATTAGTAGATACCTTCTCTGGTTGGCTAGAGGCTTTCCCTTGTCACACCAACAAAGCTAGAGAAGTGATTAGGATTTTATTGAAAGAAATTATTCCTAGATTTGGTATTCCAGAGGAAATCTCCTCTGACAATGGGCCTCATTTTATTGCAGAAGTAGTACAGGAAATTTCCAAGTTTTTACAGATTAAGTGGGAATTACACACCCCCTGGAGGCCTCAATCTAGTGGGAAAGTAGAAAGGCTGAATCAGACCCTCAAGAGGCAAGTTTCTAAACTTTGCCAGGAAACACACCTTAAATGGATAGAAGCCTTACCTTTAGCTCTTTTGTGAATTTGAATAACCCCTAGGGTTAAGGAGGGAGTAAGTAAGCCCCTTTGAGAGCATATATGGGAAGGCATATCCCACAAACCTCTTAAACAACAAGGGAGACCAAATGCAGAGAAGAGGACAGGCTGCCATCAAGGAATATTTGATTTCTCTCTCGCAGACTTTGTCTTCACTACACAGGTACCTAAATCAAAGGACTTCTCTTCCCTTGGGCACACCAGTCCGCCCATTCCAGCCAGGGGACACTGTCTATGTAAGAACTTGGAACTCTTGCCCAGAGACCCTCGATGAACTGTGCTTAAGAATCTCTACATAGAGATTAAGTGCCTATTTTCCATAAGGATAGTTATAGAACTCAGAAAATGTTGTTAATGTAATTATGCCAAGTTGGTAGTTATATATTTAGTAGTTGTCTGTAAAGGAAATTTAATCTTACAATTTATCCATTCATTAGGGAGAATCCACAATAGCAGCAGTTTAATTGCACTACTAAAATGTGTTACAAATCCCAGATTGGGGAATCTTAGTGCTAGATTTAAATCTAACCTTTGAAAATGTAATAGGTAATAATTCAATAACAGTGGGTAAAGTAATTGCATTCGGATGATACTACATGGTCATGGAGTTTGTGCACATACAAATGTAAGTGATAAGGATCATTGTGTTCACATCCCAAACATTACTGGAAATCTAGATGATTAATTGGACTGAATAAAACAAGTGGCAAGTCAAGCCGGGACCTGAGGGCTTCAAGAAAAACTGGATAGTTAAACAAAATATTACATAAATGTGGATTCCCCCTTACTGGATGGCTGCAAAGCTTGTTAAAATTATGATTGTATATTAGTTGGATGTATTATGAGTATGATAGTAAGAAATCATATACTGCTTATGAAAAGAAGTGAGACTTATGAGACTCATGAAAAAAGGGTCTCTCAGTCTCAAAGGGGGGAAAACTGATATCCTGAAGAAAATGGAGTTTTTGGAATTTTCTGCTAAGCCATAACAATGAACTATGTGAGCTTGGCAAAACAGAATTTGACGGCCAGAGACAGGGACTGAGAGATAGGGAAGCACTTGTTTTATGACTATATCCTTGAGGAGAGCTGAGAGACTGATAGAAGCAAACATCCTGCCTCAGAAGATGCTGAGAACAGGGTGATAAAGTGTATAGTCCAGGAGAACAACTAATTGGGATGTTGATAAGAACTAAAACAAAGTGCTCCTTATAATACTAAAAATCAGGCCCATAGGCCAGGACCCCCCCCATTAAGTCCCTTAACCTCCAAGTATGTGTGATAAATTAAAAGTGAGCTGTACCTTTACATCAAAGCAAGAGAGAAATTTAATCAATTATTAGCTGAGTCATGTGAATATTAGTTGTGACTGATGCTTTTAACTGTATAAATGCCTTGTAGTTTCTCGGTGCGGGGTGCTAGCTTTGTGGGTTACCACCTAGCACCCATCTTTGCGCAAAAATGAATTAAATAAAATACCTCCACTCTGTGTGTAGTTTGGCATTTTGCACACCGGGTGAACGAACCCGCTTTTCAGGATAACTCTGCCACACTGACATTGTCTAGGGACAGCAACGCTCCACAGCGAATAGAATCAGATATGTTTATTTCTAGGTATAAAGTTTTTCTGTGCAATAGCTTTCAACTTTCCAATGCATCAGAGGCACTGAGAAAAAAAAAAAAAAAAAAAACAAAAAGAAAAGAAAAATTCATCTCACCTATTTGTCACTGTCCAAAAAAAATTATACTTCTGGTCTTAGTTCCTCCTAGTCTAGACTGTCTCTGGTCAATTCATCTGGGAGAGGAGTCTTCATCAGTGGTCTGGATCATCCTCTGGAGGGTCTCTGTCACTCTTCATCAGATTCAGATAGAGCCACCACAATTAAGTTAGTCTGGATGGCTAAAGTTAGGGAAAATGAGTCCCACAAAAAATGTCCTGCAGAGAACTAGAAAGCATCAGCCATTTCCTTCCCACCATACACACACATTTAACAATAGTCCTGTTTACTTTTTCCTCAAAGAAATCTTTGAGTTACAGTTTGGCTTTCCAGAAGTCATTCAACTTGGCTGAATTGGGGAAAGACTCCTCTCTTTCAAAGGTCAAATCCATAGGCCACCAGAAGGACCTCAGATGGCAGCTCTCAGAGTACACACAGATAAGGGGAGAAGAGGTTTTTACGGCAGACACATCCCAAGTCAGCTGGGGAATCTTTGGTTAAAACCAAGATTTTGTTTTATTTTTGATCTTATACGAGAAGTAACTCACAATCTCATTTTCTTCAAGGTATGACCCACAGGCACAGCTGCAATGGAGCCAGGCCATCTGATGGCTCTTTCTGTGGCACAAAAATGTCCTCACCTGTTAAGTTTGATTTATGCAGACTATCTGTATTCTGTGTGCAGGCATCATATATATGGTAATGCAATAAAATTGGAGAAAGTATAAATACTGCTTTCTCATTTTCTAAGCATTAACGAAGCAGAAGGTTTTTATCTCTGCTGTTATAAGATTAATTATTATGTTGTCAGCTCAGCTACAGCCTACAAATTACATAATTTAAGGCAGTTGGTGTCAGTTCCTAGTGCCTTATCCAAGTCTCTGTTAAGTCAAAAGAAAGATATTCTTTGGCTTCAGAAGGCTGTGACTCAAGCCCACAGTTTGTTTAAAAATGATGCAGCTGTTCAGTAAGAATCATAAAATCATACACTTCGGTTGGAAAGAGCCTCTGGAGGTTATTTCATCCATCTTCCTGCTCAAAGGACTATTGGCAGCACTAGGTTAGATCAGCCAAGGCTCTGCTCAGCTGAGTGTTTGACACCTCCAGGAATGGTGATGCCACCACCTCCTCAGGCACCTGATCCAGACCTGTACCATTTTCCTAAGAAATATTTTTTTTCCTGATGCCCAACCTGAACCTCCCCAGAAATTTGTGTCTGTGACTCCTTGGGGTATGGTCTGACATCTCCATAGCACATGACCCTGTGATCATCATCACTTTCCCTCCATGTGATCACAGGGGCCCCTTGTTCACCTGCCTCAGCTCATCTCCCTTGGCCTTTCCTCATGGTTGTGTGTCCCAGCTCCTGTCCATCTTAGGAACCATCTGTTGAGCCCTCCTCAGTGTCTTGACATGACCCAGGGATTCAAACTGGCAGCATGGTCTAAGTGTGGGCTTCTCAGTGCTGAGCAAAGGAGATAAGATCTTCCCTTCAGCTGCTGGCCATGCTCCTCCTGATGTAGCCCAATATGCAGTTTGCCTTGAACACTGAGAACTTGCTGTTAGCTCAGATTCAACCTGAATATGAATATTACTGCTATAACTTCTAGGTCTTCTTCAACTCCCCAGCATGTACATGTGCAGGGTTTATTACGCCCCATAGAACTCTGCATTTCTCCTTGCAGAACTTCATGGGATTTCTGCTTGCCCAGGCCTTGAGTTTCTCAAGGTCCATCTGGATTGGAATTTTGCCATTCAGCATGTCAGACACCCCCCCAAATTTAATGTTATCCAGAAATCTGCTGAGAAATCTCTGTCATTGTTTACGGTGTTGATAATGAAGTTCAGTGCTGCAGACCCCAGTATCGACCCATGAGCTATTGCACTCATTGCCAGTTAAGGCTTGTGCAATCATAGTACTCTTCATTTGTGAAATATGTTATGGTTCCTAAATGTGCCTGACAGTTTCCTGGAATTAAAAACAACAACAAAAAAATCAGAAAGAGACCCAAATAGGTGAAATGTACATTGATTCAGCAACTTCTGTTCTTTCCCATCTCCTGCTAATTGCTTGTGAGGGAAATGTCACGACATGAGGCTTCTTCTCGCAGGGAAGGTTTTGTTAAGAAACAGTTGGTTCTGTGCTTTTTGAGACCTTGCATTAATTGGGAGCCTGCTCCTTGTAAGGAAACAGACTTTAGTTTGCTTTATTCCTCACCTCAGCAAGCTTTAGGGTCATAAAAGGTACTGCCAGACAAACTGCCTGAATCTGTGATGCTTTCTCTTCCTTCTTAAGTCCTCCCCAGGGAACTGCTGAAAATTAGCCCCAGTTTAACATAGGCAATTTTTCATGTGGACACCAAATGTTGCTTTGCCTTTTCCCTGTATTAATCTTTTTCTCCTCTTTTTTTCCTTCTTTCAATATTTTTTTCATTCCTTCTATAGGAAGAGCTGTGATTTCTTCCGAAGTTCTGTATTCAAATAATTCTCCCGAAGAAGTGGTAGCTTTCTCAAAAAGTTTTCAGTCCCCCCAACTGTGTTGTGAATGGAGCTGTGGGAAATACTGTCCATGTGGTTCAAAGTGGATTTATGATCCTCTTGTGTAAGAAATGGTTTGGCAGGCAGTTACAGTTTTCAAAGCTGGGCTATCTAACTGAGGGCAGCAGATGTTGAGTTTCTTTGTAAGACAGATTTGGGTTTGATGATCTCATTTTTATTTTCCAAAATTCAAGGGCTTTAGTTCTGACACAGCAATGAATGTCTGCCCACACAGAATCAAATTTCTTTCTATGAATCTGCTTTTTTATTATGGCATCAAAAATAAAAAGCAATAATTTGGGTCAAATTATAAATAGTTCCAGGTAAAATTGTTGTAATACCTTCAGCTAAAATGTTCGTATGGTCACTGCAGGTGATGGTTTGGCCTTGAACTCTCCAAAAGTCAAGAAAATATTTGCAGCAAAATATGGGCAGTCATGTGCATATGAAATTCAATATCAGGTAATAAAGACCATCTTAGAAATTATTCTTTCCCTAATATATACATAAGAAGAGGTGGGAGTTGGTGGGGCAAACTGTTGTATAGGAAACTGGGACTTTTTCCATTAATGCAACTTGGACAATATTTTGAGAAACAGGAATATAGAAAGAAGACTTATGGGAGGGGAAAATGGGCCACAAGATGCCATAGTGGTTTGGTTGCTCTGCACTTTTCTTTCAAATCCCTGTACAGGGATCCCAACACAGGGAGAGCAGCACGAGACAGACCCCAGCTGAAGCATCCTGGGTCAGCTTGGAGGAGGTTGTGGGACTGCAGAATGAGACCACAGTGTGGAAAAAGGACTCCTGCTTCCTCTTAGTACTGCTATCATCATGGTCACCATACCCTGAATGCAAGGGTGAAGTGTTCCGGCTGCATCTGGGGGTCGGGCTGTGTCATGGTTTTAGCTGGGATAGTTAATTTTCTTCACTGTAGCTAGTATAGTGCTGTGTTTTAGACTTAGTAGGAAAATAATGTGATAACACACTGATGTTTTTAGTTGTTGCTAGGTAGCGCTTACACTAGTCAAGGACTTTTCCAGCTTCCCATGCTCTGCCAGGTGCACAAGAAGCCGGGAGGGGAGGGGATACAACCAGGAGAGCTGATCTGAATTGGCCAAAGGGTATTCCATATCATGTGACGTCATGCCCAGTATATTAACTGGGGGGAGTTGGCCGGGGGAAGCAGCGATCTTGGCTCGGGGACTGGCGGTGTCGGTCAGCGGGTGGTGAGAGGTTGCAGCACTTGTGGGTTTTTTTCCCTTTTCCCTTTATTCCCTGGGTTTCGTTTTATTCTCTCTCATTATTTCTTTTTATTATATTATCATTATTATTATTATTATTATCATTACCATTACTATTCTTACTATTTTATTTTAATTACTAAACTGTTCTTATCTCAACCCACGGGTTTTCTTGCTTTTGCTCCTCCGATTCTTTCCCCCATCCCACAGGGGTGGGGGGAGTGAGCGAGCGGCTGTGTGGTGCTTAGTTGCTGACTGGGGCTAAACCACAACAGGCTGGAAGGGCTGGTTTGTTAGTTACCATGGGGTGTTCTCCTTGCAGGATCCTGCACAAATTCACTGAAATTTGTTGGTTGTGCCCAGAGAAACCTGATCATCACTGCAGTCTCTTCCACCCTGCCTTTGCTGCCTCCATTTCCATGCAATTGGAGGCTGGGTGTCAGCCCTACACGGCAGGCTAGCTCATGATGATGTGCCTTGCTCTCTCCTTCCAGGAGCAGGCACCGATGCCAATGTGTCATTGATCCTGTTTGGGGAGAACAGGGACATCGGGACCCTGGCTCTGAAGGAGTCCAACAAGTCTAACAAGTTTGAGAGGAACTAGATGGACAGATTCAACTTGTTGGACATGCTGAGCCTGGGAGATCTCTGCAAAGTGTGGATCTGGCAGGACAACAAAGGTCAGGGCAGTGATTTGCGGGGGTGGGAGAGGTCAGGACAGTTTTCACTCGAGGAAACACATCCTCCTCTGTGGACATGGGGCAGGCTAAGGGCACTGTTCCCAGCTCTACTGCAGGTTGGGTAATCTCAAGGATTTTACCTGGCGCCTGTGTCCCAGCGTGCCTGTCTAGACACACCCCCTTCATGCAGGAGACCGTCTCCCCATGTGCTGGTGTAGTATCTGCTCTAATGGGTCCCCAGCTTCAGTCAGAGCTTACAGCCACCACTGCAGCACAGATAATGACAGCTCCTCCAAAGCAAAGCCATCCAGCCTGTTATCCCAACACACCAGCTCTATTAATGCAATACCTTTTTCACAGTCTAGTATGGCACTTTCCTAGCAATTTAATGTTATCAGCCTGACACTGACACACGGGATAATGCAGCCTGGCATAACATAATGAGCTTTAAAAGACAGAAATAAAGATTTGCATCTGTCTTTATTAAAATCACTACATCAGACGATGAGTGTGCAGTGCCCTGCTGAGAGAGATTCTGACATTTCCCTGCTGCTGGACACCCGAACTGGTTTCACAAACAGCAGAGCAGCACTGTCATTTGTGTTGTTATTCAGGTACCAAGCAGCATCTTGTAACAAATGCATCACTCACTGCTGTGATGACATCTCATCCCATCCCATCTTCATCTAAAAGAGATGATCTTGCATTAACAATGACTCGCTTGCTAATGGCAAACCCTTACTGCAGCTCAAAGGTGAAGCTTGATGATTTTCATAGACCCACCTGGGTGGGTATTAACAAGGCTGTTTGGGCAGTAGCATTTATCGAAGTCCTAGGAGGAATGGCAGCAGGACTACCCAGTTGTTACCTTGTTGTACTGAGACATCTGGTTTATGGCTGGGCTGGGGTTATATGTCAATATGAGCTCATCCTGGCCATCATCTTGACTCCTCCAAGTTGTGGCAGTTGGGGAAGGCTGCATCTCATACAATATTAATAAAAGATGCTACCTCTGGGTCAGACTCTCCCACTGTAAGTTTGCCTCTGTATTGTTATTAAAAAAAAAACCCACAAGATAAATCTGTTGTGAAATATGACCATCCACCTAATGTGGCTTCATGATTGTTTATTCCCAGCCATTGCAAGCTTCAGGCTCACAGTTATCACTCCCACAACACAGGACAATTTAGTTGTTTAAGCTCTGCAGCATTGTGTTATATAGCTGGTGTTGAATGCAGTAAAGGAGACCATTTAACCTGATTTTTAGTTACCAAAACACTTATTCCTTGAATCTGCAGTTTAGATGCTGAAATGGAAAGGGCTATCAAAATACCCACTGGAGTTTTAGCTCAGCAAATAGGCATCTCTGCAGTTGCAAGAGTGGTTTGGATGTCCTTTGGAGAGCAGCAAGAAATCGACATGGACTTGCAGATTCATTTTCAAATATATTACCAGATAAAATGTCTACAAAGAGACAATTTTTCTCAAAAGGCATTGTGGCTCCCTGGTGATCGGTCGTGCTAACAGAATGAATACACCCACCAGATCAGAGTTGATCCTTAGGGCTCAGGCACACGAACAGGCTGGGATGTAGGAAGATAAGAACTGGGTCAGACCAAGGGTCTGTCAAGCCCAGCAGCTGTTTCCAACAGCAGCATCATCAGGTGCCTAAGGAAGAGGAGGAACTGAGCGAGTGTGTGTAATACTTCCCCAATCCTCTGCATCTTACTATGCATAGCTCAGGGAGTCTCCTGAACTGGATATCATTTTTGTCTGTTAAGTAACTTTCAGTGAATTTTCTCATTCAAGTGCTTGTCCAGTCTCTCCAGGAGACATTTAGTACACACGGCATCCCATGGCAATGAGTCCCATGGGTCTGCTCTCTGCTGCGTGACAAGCAAATCCTGTTAATCTAGGCATTTTTGCTGCCTTTTCCTTCTTGCACAAGTAATCATGGTTCACCTTCTCCCTGCCACTGATGATATTGTTGATACAGGTTGGGAAGTTACCACACTGCAGCTGAGCTATGGTAATTGCTATTTGCATGCTCTTGGTTAGTGTCAAAGGAAAGTAACAGAGTTTAGCCTTAGGCTAAGCAGTAAATAGGCTCAGTTAGTTTAAATTTGCTGTGAGCTAAGAGCACATACCCTGATAGCCACCACAAGTCAGCTAAAATAGTAAACCATGTGTCCAGAACCTGAAAAAATACTTCATATTTATGAATATAGATACACACTGCAACCTCATATTCTCTTCCCTTATTTCCCTCTTATCACTGGCTTCTATTTATAAATAATAGTTAATAGGGCTTTTACCAGACCTAGCTGACTGCAGGGTGAAGCCTTGGACAAACAACATGCTCAGGTTTTGTTCAGCAAAAATGTACTTGGTTTTCCCCCCAGAAAGAAGGACAACTGTAGTTTAAATCATAACATATGTTGTCTTCATTGTTCTTGCATTAGTCATGTGAAAGGCATATCCTATCTAAAACTTCACACAATACAGCGTGGCAGTTTGTTGGGTGGGTAGAGTATTTATTATTGCTGGGATCTCAGGCTATAGATATCCTTTGCATATATGCCTGCTCTCTATATAAAATTTATATAAATTGGTTGTGCCACTGGTATAGACATTTCTGGCTCTGTTTTTTGGAAAGGAGTAATGGGGTCAGGGGTCAAGGGTTGTTTATGGTTTTTTGTCAGATGCTTGGGGGACTTTGGATATTAAACAAAAATGTGCTTATATTTATCATTCCTTTGAGGCATCAGATGTTGATCATTTACCTTAGGGTGGTGTTGTGGTTTAGCCCCAGTCAGCAACTAAGCACCACACAGCCGCTCGCTCACTCCCCCCTCCCCTGTGGGATGGGGAGAGAATCGGAGGAGCAAAAGCAAGAAAACCCGTGGGTTGAGATAAGAACAGTTTAATAATTAAGATAAAATAGTAAGAAAAGTAATGGTAATGATAATAATAATCATAATAATATAATAAAAAGAAATAATGAGAGAGAATAAAACGAAACCCAGGGAATAAAGGGAAAAGGGAAAAAAAACCACAAGAGCTGCAACCGCTCACCACCCGCTGACCGACACCGCCAGTCCCCGAGCCGCGATCGCGCCTTCCCCCGGCCAACTCCCCCCAGTTAATATACTGGGCATGACGTCACATGATATGGAATACCCTTTGGCCAATTCACATCAGCTCTCTTGGTTGTATCCCCTCCCCTCCCCTCCCGGCTTCTTGTGCACCCGGCAGGGCATGGGAAGCTGGAAAAGTCCTTGACTAGTGTAAGCGCTACCTAGCAACAACTAAAAACATCAGTGTGTTATCACATTATTTTCATACCAAGTCTAGAACACAGCACTATACCAGCTACAGTGAAGAAAATTAACTATCCCAGCTAAAACCATGACAGGTGGTTTGTTTTTTTTCTTTTTTGGACTAAATGGTTCTTTGCCAATGGTCTGTGGAAGACTCAGCCTCACACTGGCCTACCCCATCGCTCCTCACATACTGAATATTTGGAACATGGATGATGTTCTTTTCCTAATTTTCTTAATAATCAGCCTCAATGACAGCATCAGCCTGTTTTGACTCTCATTAGGTGCCTTTAGCACCTATGGGCTAGTTAAGGGAACTACTAACCATCAGAAAAAGGCTTCTTTTTCTTTCAGACATCACCTGGTCCCAGCAAGAAGTTAACCAACCCTCCCCCATTTCAGAATAAAAAACATTTAAATGGCTTGCCCAAGGTGGTTACTTTTCCATGAAGTCCAGTTGAGTATCTGTTTCCATCAGCAAAGTTTTGCTGCAGTGGTTTTGCTCCCAGTTCACATCCCATTTTTGTTTATCCTTTCACTGAAATTTGACTGCAGTGGGGTGTTCAGAGTTGAAGAGGCAGTAATTGCAATGGCAAAGACTGTCAGAAGGTCTTTAAATTGCAATAGCTGCGTTTGCTTCCTCTGGAAAAGCATGTCAGTTTTATGGTCCCACTTTAATGCTTTTAAATGCCATTTTCCCCACAAAAACTGCTGAGTAGCATCTCTGTATGAGATATAAAGGAGGAATGAAGCCTCCATCTAATTCCTCCGACTTCAGTAAAATTGATTAGGGAGGAAGTCGGTGTTCATCTGAAAATAGGCAGTTTAGAGACTTCACAACTGTTATTTCAAGGAACTTGTTCTTGATTTTTTTAGATGCTTAGAGCTCACCAGCGAGAGTCTGGTAACAATTAAGTGCTGTGAATGAAATTTAGTTTTAAGTTTTGCTCCATGTCTTTTTATCTTGCCCCTGTTTACTTTCAGATGCTGATGTTTAACCTAATCTATTTAGACTCCCTGAACAAATTTAATCATTTCCAGACTCCCCATCTCCTGATCTCAGATAGGCACTATGTACTTTCTCATATCTCAGTTCATTTAATTCTACATTTATGCAAGATCAGTATCTGTAGGTCTGTAGAAATGCTGGCTTTCTAAATATAGACCTCAGTTTTTTCTCTGATTTCAGGACTAAATCACCATTCTGGAAGAATGGCTTAAAGTTTCTCAGTATCGCAGTGATGGAATTATTTACCTAGAAAAAGCGCTTTTTTTTTCCACTTTTTTTGTTGTCTTTTTCTCCTTGCAACAAGGAGATATGGGAAATCTGGATTTAGCTCCCTCACCTACCTGAGTAGATTTTAACCCAGGTTGAATTTCAGGTTCTTGATTATCTCAGTTGTCGTCAGCCAAGGGGAGCCAGGATCTAATTATGGATAAACCAGACTTCTCTGTTATTATAGGAGCAAAGGCAAAAGTAAATAACTGGGTTATGCAGCGCAACTTCTTCTTTGCCTCAACAGGGCCCTTCTCTCAATTACACCAATCACTATGACATTGTCTAATTGAGTTTTAAGTAGCCTAACTGCCCCAATGACTCCTTTTGGGTGGCTCATCCAAAGGAGAAAGTATCTTATTCCCCTTTCTTGATCTGGACCCAACTCAAAAGAATTAGTATGCCCTTGTTTCTCCTTTTCTTTCTCTGAAGGAACTACCTTTTTAAGGAGCAGTATCTTGGATCAGATCTTAAATTGCCCAGGCCTTGAACTCGCAGCATACAGCTTTTCCAGAGGTACATTTCTGTGATTCACGGACATGATTACAAGCCTTTTGGGCACTTGTAGGCCATAAATTATTAAAAGAAACCTAAAGATCTGCCTTTTTAGCCCTTTGTAATGATTTGCTCAGCTATAAGACCTGAGAAGGGCTTTTCTAAGCCCTCTTCTCAGCACTTGACTGTTGCCTCATAAACTGTTGATCCGTGGGGCAGATTTGTTGAACAGTTTCCGTTTTAAATAAAAAGTGGGAGGAAGAGAAATAGATGTGTAAAACTGCCCAAGGAGAGGAGAGTCCATCATCCCCCCTGTTTTGTTTCTGGCTCAGTACAGAGGAAGACAACATCAACTCCTGCATCTTTCTGGATGGATTGAAGTCAACACCTTGAACAAGGCACAAATGGGCATGCAAGCTGCAGACCTGTGTAGCACGTCAGCAACCATGCCATGGCTGCTTATTCCTTCAGATTGCCCAAATCTGGATTCAGCCCCTTGGGAGACCCCAGCACTGACCCGCAGAGCCCTCCTCACATGCCATGCACCTTCCTCTCTCTTCAGTGGTAGGTTTTTTCTTATGCTCAACAGTCCTATCACAAAGATGTGCTACAGGCATTACAGTGCAAGCAGAAGACACTGCAAAGATCTCACAGTCCAGAGCTGACATAAAGTAGAAAAAAAGAGATGTAAGCAAATAAAACAGCAGACTTGGTGAGAAGGCGAAGACTTTAGTGTTGACCTTGTGCAGTCATTCACTTCTTCCCAGTCTCCTGTAACTGCAGAACCCCTCACTACAGAGTGCAAAGAGCCCAAAAGGTCAGATATAGCTGTAGAATTATCAATTCTGTAAAAAATTCTCTTTTCTACAGGCCTCCTTTGCTCCTCTTGGGGACAAATTATTCTGCACCCTTGTTAAATGCTTTTGCATCAAGTATGCCTCAATAAAACACAAAATATGCTTTAACTGCAAGAATATCATCCGAGAAACTGCTATATCTTCACTCTGGGCTGTTCAGTAGTTTTGCACAGGTTTATCTGTAAGATGCAGGGTGGAGGGGTTGTCTGAGAGTAATTTATGGGTGGTTTTGACCTCAGTCAAATCCTGGACTGAACAAGTTGCATAGACAACAGAGGAGGGGGGACAGGGGACCTATTTTCTAAAATTGTCCCAAGGGTTAAGCTTTTGCTTTGTCAAAGGTTGTAAGAGGTTTTGCATTGCCTGTCTGCTCTGATGAGAAATGTTGTGGTGTGAACTAACATGATCCTAAAGGACAGATATACAAAATGGATCTGTTTTTATTCTGCCACTGGCTTGCTGAATGGCTGTCATGGTTTTAGCTGGGATAGTTAATTTTCTTCACTGTAGCTAGTATAGTGCTGTGTTTTAGACTTGGTATGAAAATAATGTGATAACACACTGATGTTTTTAGTTGTTGCTAGGTAGTGCTTACACTAGTCAAGGACTTTTGCAGCTTCCCATGCTCTGCCAGGTGCACAAGAAGCCGGGAGGGGAGGGGATACAACCAAGAGAGCTGACGTGAATTGGCCAAAGGGTATTCCATATCATGTGACGTCATGCCCAGTATATTAACTGGGGGGAGTTGGCCGGGGGAAGGCGCGATCGCGGCTCGGGGACTGGCGGTGTCGGTCAGCGGGTGGTGAGCGGTTGCAGCTCTTGTGGCATTTTTCCCTTTTCCCTTTATTCCCTGGGTTTCGTTTTATTCTCTCTCATTATTTCTTTTTATTATATTATTATTATTATTATCATTACCATTACTATTCTTACTATTTTATTTTAATTACTAAACTGTTCTTATCTCAACCCACGGGTTTTCTTGCTTTTGCTCCTCCGATTCTTTCCCCCATCCCACAGGGGTGGGGGGAGTGAGCGAGCGGCTGTGTGGTGCTTAGTTGCTGACTGGGGCTAAACCACAACAATGACCTTGTGTAAATTACATCCCCGTACCTCATTTTCAATTATGTAAATTAGGAATAAAAATTATTCATATTCTTAAAGTCTTTTGAGATGTACTGATGCACAGCTAGATGCTATGATTTTTAACACCTCACAATTAACGCTCTATTTCTAGCGATCTCATGCTGCTATCAAAACTTTCTGGGTGATGTCTCATGTGGTGGGGTTTAGGGATGGATGGTCATCTAACCGGGCAGGGGATAAATAATGTCAGAGGACACAAGGCTGATGAACTGTCTTTGCAATAGTCATTATGACGTATCAATGATGATACAAAACTGGGAGGAGTAGCTGATACACCAGAAGGCTGTGCTGCCATTCAGCGAGACCTGGACAGGCTGGAGAGCTGGGCCAAGAGGAACCTGATGAAATTCAACAAGAGCAAGTGTAGGGTCCTGCACCTGGGGAGGAACAACCCCATGAAACGGTACAGGTTGGGGGTTGGCCTGCTGGAAAGTGGCTCTGTTGAGAAGGACCTGGGAGTGCTGGTGGACAGCAGGTTGACCATGAACCAGCAATATGCTCTTGCGGCCAAGAAGGCCAACGGTATCCTGGGGTTCATAAAAAGGGGTGTGGCCAGCAGGTCGAGGGAGTTTATCCTGCCCCTCTACTCTGCCCTAGTGAGACCACATTTGGAGTACTGTGTTCAGTTCTGGGCCACCAGTTCAAGAAGGACAGGAAACTGCTTGAGCAAGTCCAGCGGAGAGCTACCAAGATGATCAGGGGACTGGAGCATCTCCCTTATGAAGAAAGGCTGAGAGACCTGGGTTTGTTCAGCCTGGAGAAGAGAAGACTGAGGGGGGATCTTGTCAATACTTAAAAATATCTGAAGGGTGGGTGTCAAGAGGATGGGGCCAGACTCTTTTCAGTGGTGCCCAACGACAGGACAAGGGGCAACGGGCACAAGTTGGAACACAGGAAGTTCCACCTGAATATGAGAAAAAACTTCTTTCCTGTGAGGGTGACAGAGCAGTGGAACAGGCTGCCCAGAGAGGTTGTGGAGTCTCCTTCCCTGGAGACATTCAAAACCCACCTGGACTCAGTCCTGTGCACCCTGCTCTAGGTGTCCCTGCTCAAGCATGGGGGTTGGACAGGGTGATCTCCAGAGGTCCCTTTCAACCCCTACCATTCTGTGATTCTGTGTGATTTTGTAATCAAAAGCCAGTGAGTCACTCAAAAGTATGGCCTGACTCTAGAAGGGGGATCAGATTATGGTCTTGAGCAGGTTGTCATTGCTTTTGGTATCAGAACAACATCATGTTCACTGGTGACATTATCCGAAGCAAATATAGATCATTTCTAGCATCAGCAGGGTGCTTCTGAGGAGAGATGTCTCACCTCCTTACCCAAGATATGTGAAAATATGAAAATCTTTTTTCTTTTGTTGTTTTACTAGGAATCGCACCAGGTTGGCACTTGGAATATAAGGACTCTGCCATGGACAAGACATTTCACTTCCAGTGTGATCACTGGCTGGCTAAAGGTGAAGATGATGGGCAGCTCATAAGAGAACTGGCTTGTGCCAATAATGACATCCTGGAACTGAAGGAACGGACCAGTAAGTTTAGAGTTGACTTGTGGCATTTGCTGAGGGACCTCAGAGGCCATAGGACCACAACTCCTGCAAGCTACTCCACTAAGGGTTCCCATGCAATAGGTGTTTGTATTTGCAGGCTTTAAAGGTTGGATTATTTAAGCTACTCTTTAGTTCAGAAGTACAATGCCGTGATAAGAAAGAAACAAATCAGGATTTATGAGGAAGAAAAAGATCTCATTCTGGGTTGAAACTTGAGGGGCCCATCTGCAGCAGTTCAATCCAGCAGTAAGCCCTAAGGACACATGGTTATGGCCTTATTAGAAATAATGGGCTTGAATCTTTGAGGTGGAAAATAAGTTCAATCCTTAAAGTTTTGTAAGTAACATTGTTCCAGCTTCTTCTTTAACATGTTCTGGGCTACTAGCTCAAGTATCCTGGCTGAACATGACAGCTGAGCTTAACACCCCATAGCCCTGGGTCTGCTCTGGGTAATTCCACTGAGTCCAAGGTAATTATACTGGTGTCTAATGTGGTGAGTGAGCAAGCAAGCAAGAGTTATTTAACCGCACTGATGATATGCAAAGTGCATCTCAAGAACCCCTGGACTGCAGTGCTCTTTCTCAGGAGAGTCCTGGAGAGTCAATAATCACATTTCTTCAGTGTGGTTTCATTCTGCCCCTACAAAAAAACAGCCTTGTGATTGCAATTTTGAGTACTTACATGCCACCACAGCATCTGAGCACATCCTGTTGGGTACATGGATACCCTCACTGTCCCTGTTAGGAACAGTGGCACAAAAACTGTAGGATTTGGGCTGTGTTAAAAAGGGAGTGCTTAGCACAGCAGGGAGCTGGACACAGATTGTTCAAGAGCAGCTTTGTCTACTCTTGCTAGCTGATCGAGCATGTACTGCATGAAATCCAAAGCACATAGAAGTCAAAAGTCCCACAGATTTCAGTGTGATTCCGGCCTTATTTTGCAAATGCTTTCTTGTGTGCTGTGATAAATATTAGGAAAAGATTTTTTAAGCAAAGTGACAGCCAAACGAAGAGATCTTTCTGGCCATCTGCTCTTCCTTTTCTGTTTAATGTGTGTGTTAATTATGCTTTAAAGCCTCTGAGATTGTCACAGTAACAAGTGACAGAGAGGATGCAGAAACAAACGAAAACATCTGGATCATCTTAGAAGGAAAGCTGGGCCGCTCGAAAGAATTCCTTACGGAAAACTCCTCCAAGAAAAGGAGATTTGAAAGGTAGTGGGACTGGATGGTGGGCTAAAGGACACACCAGCTGTGTGTCTTCCACAAATGCCACCTCTTCTCCAGGATGGTCCAGAGTTGCATTTGTGCCATGCTGTTTCTCATCCCCCTTCCAAAAAGCCTAATGGCTTCTCACCTGGAGTAAAAGGAAGATGTAAATTTAGTTTCTGATGGGCAGATACAGAGCAGGTTTAAAAATCATAAGAAAAAGGCATTTGGTAAAAGGAAATGTAGATGATGCATGTGTGTCCTTTTGTATTAGTACATACAAATGGGCTTCTAGTGAGCCCCCAGGGAGGCTGTGTATTTTTGAGCAGGGAGGAGCAGAAGGAAGCTGGAGGTGTTTTTAGTTCCTTTTATAGCATCTCACTGGCAGCAGGAATCACAGAGAAAGTAAAAATAGTTGGAGGCTAAATGTTGTCAGAGCGGCTCAGATTTGACTTTCCAGATTAATCTGGGGGGGTAAGGCTGAAAGATCACTGTTGCGTGAGGAAAGTCAAATATCAGCCTCATGTGCAGAGCTGGAGGTGTATCTATGTAACGTGGGGCAGATTTCTTTTCCCATGTGGGACCAAAGTGCTCCAGATGTGAGATGGGTTTTCTACTTTGTTTAAGGACACAGCGTGCCCTTCAGAGACGGGAACCTATTCAAAGCCATGGACACTGCTGATGTTTGGTTGCTTTGCAGGGAGGAAAGGTTTTTCTTGTGGCTCTGTAAAGGAAGGTGAAATTATAGCTGATGTGGACTCAGGAAGGGTGGCTTAACTAGCAAATTTAAAACAGCTATGGTGGGTAGATGTGTAACAGATACAGTATCTGTCAGGAATGAATTAATAAGTGCTGGAGGGGAAATTAGTCATTCTTCAGCCTTATCTGTAATGAGGCAAATTGATTTTTTATGTGGAACAGCTCAAGTTTATCCTGGAAAGTCCTAGTGGCAACAATTTAGAGTGTCACCCCTAATCAGAGAAAATACTAAATTTAAATATGGAAATTATACTTTGTGTTGAATGATTGTAGGTTAAATCAAATGACTTTAAATGAAGGCTTATCTTCTATCTTCAGTAGCCATGTGCAAACTGCTTAATGTCACTGCCATCCTTCAAGATAATAACTGAAACTGCTCCCTGTTTCCTGCAGGGGAGCAACAGACACATTTCAGTTTTCTTCAAAGAATGTTGGTGATATTGCAGCCATCTGTGTTAGTCACTGCCCAAAAGATGGGAAGAAGTCTTCTGGCATGTCCAAGAGATTATCATAACAGAGATGGAGCTTTGCAAAAAGTGTGTGCCTTCTCATCTGCAAGGAGCTGCTCCAGGAGGGCATGGGGAAGCTGAGCGGCTCTGCATGCGACCTCGTAGAAGCATTTCAGACTTAAGCAATAGCAGAAAGTCTTACCAAATCTTAATTCCTTTCTGAAAGCTAAGGACAAGCTGTTTGGTGTGTCGGGTACAGAACGCCCCTGCCTGACTTGCCTGTGCAATTTCTGAGTTGTTAGAGAGGGCATTTGCATGTGCAAATAAGTTTATAAGCAAGTTGGCTTGGGTTAATCTCAAAGCTATAACAAATTATTGTCTCAGCTTGTGGAAAATACTTAGACTGACTGAAATTTAAGGGGTTTGTAGGATGCTCTGCACATACTGTCCTTTAGGTAAGTCTTGTAAAAAGAGCTTCTAGAAAAAAGTTGAGAATAAAACAAAACCTGAACCTCTGATTCAGACTAGTTTGAATGAGAGCTCCTTCTGGTATGGTCCAAAAGGCCTGCTTGAAAGGCTGCAGTCATGCAGCTCAGCTACTCTGATTTGAATACGACTGAAATCTGCCATGGCTGAAAAATGAACATGTCTGAAGAGCCCTGAGCATATCAGGTCCTACACACTTTACTCTTGTCACCGAAATTGGGAATAAAACTCCTTAACACCAATGTAGCATTAAGAAGCAGGCATTCTTTATTACGGCACTGGATGCACGGGGGATAATTCCTCCTAACGTGCATACCGCAAGTCGCGATAGAGCTTATATTGCTCAGTTATATACATATTCATTCAATTTCTTGGGAGTAATTATAATACTTGCATCTTAATTACCCGTGTGTTTTAGGTCCCTTAGGAGCCCCTGAAGAGGTGTCAGGTGGTCTCCGGTGGTCCCTAGTGGTTTGTTGAAGGGGTGTTCTTTGTGTCCTTTCCATGAACTCTGAGTTGGCCCATCTGATAATCTTGTCACAGTGTGTCACGGTGTCCTGACTCTTATCTAGATGGAGATGTCCTTAGTTCCTTTTGTCTTGGTCTCCAGGACTGGCACCTGCTGCTAGGTTGTTTGCATCCCTCCAGGCTGTCCCTGATCATGCTTGTGAAGATTATGTCCTTGAGTGCATTCTTGCCTGAGGCCCCTTACAATTATTCCCCCCTTTTGAGGTTTCTCTGTTTCATTAGAGAGATCTCAATACTTTATGTATTTTGATTCACACAGGTTTCTAATCATAAGAATATATTGTATTAATATACAAGTTACCAAGATTATTATAATAATAAGTAATAACTTAAGTTACTTCCCTAGCTTTGTTGGTGCAACAGGGAAAAGCTTCCATCCATCCTGAGAAAGTATCAATCAATAGCAGGAGATATCTATAACCATTTTGTTTTGGTAACTCAGAAAAATCAATTTGCCAGTAGTCTCCAGGGGAATTTCCTTGCCTAGTGGTCCCTGGGCTGGTCCTTTCCTGTTCATAGGATTAATTTTTAAACAAATGGGGCATTTTGCTATTACAGACTTTACTATTCCAGTCATCCCCACGCATATAATCAAATTTTGAAGGCTAGAAAACATAGCCTCGCTACCCCAGTGCATTTCCTCGTGTCCCTTCTTTACAGTTTCAGTCATTACCTGCGGTGTAACAGCGACTTGTCTTGTGGGAGTTATCAACCAGCCCTCTCTGTTGGTGGTTGCTTTCAACAATGACGCCAATTGTTGGTCTGTCTCACTATAGTTAGGTTTCAAACTTGGGAGCTTCACCTGTTTTACTGGTATCAATGCAAGGATGCCTTGTTCAGCCACCTCCTTCGCAGTTTTATCAGCCAATCGATTACCCACGTTTACTGCAGTTTGTCCAAACTGATGTGCTTTGCAATGCATTATCGCCACTTCCTTAGGTTTTTTGAATATTCTGTAGAAGTTGGAGAATCTCTTCCTTGTATTTAATAGATGATCCTTGAGCTGACGACAATCCTCTTTCTTTCCAGATAGCCCCATGTGCATGGAATATCCCAAGTGCATATTTTGGATCAGTCCATATATTTACCTTTTTCCCTTCAGCTACCTTCAAGGTTTGTCTTAATGCCACTAGTTCCGCCTTCTGGGCCGACGTATTGATAGGTAGGGCCCCAGCCTCTGTGATCTGTGTAGTTGTAACCACTGCATATCTGGCCATCCGTTTCCCATCTCGTACGAAGCTGCTACCATCTGTAAACAGCTCCAAATCAGGATTAGTTAACGGTTCATCTCTTAAATCCTGTCTGCTGGAATATACATGTTCGATGGTTTGCAGACAATCATGGCGCAAGGGTTCGGAGTCCCTTATTTCTGAATTCAAAAACATTGCTGGGTTGATTGCTGTGGTGATTTTAAGTTCCACATCATCCTGTTCCAACAAGATAGCCTGATATTTGAGAGACAACCAACGTCCCCCCCTTTTGCTCTAAGACAAAAACCACCATATGCGGAACGTACACCATAATTCTTTGTCCTATTGTTAATTTTCTAGCTTCTTGGATTAGAAGACCGGTTGCGGCTACAGCACGCAAACATCCTGGCCATCCTTTACTCGCATTATCTAATTTGTTTAGAGAAATATCCCACAGCTCTTCTCCAGGTTCCCAGTATTTGAGTCAGCACGCCCAAAGCAAGGTGTTGTCTTTCATGTGCAAATAACTCAAAAGGTTTAGACAAATTGGGTAGTCCCAATGCAGATGCTGACATCAAAGCCTTTTCTAAGCTCNTTTTTTTTTTGTCCTTACCACTAAAATGAGCTTTGCTTTTAGGCATAAAACATTCAGAGAAGAGTTTTGTACCAGTGGCAATTTTATGTCTTGTGATCCAGCGGGACATGCAAAGCATGTTACCAAGAGAAGGTGATGTTGCACCTGCCTTGGAGATGTGGTGGATCGCACCTGCTTGCATCTCAGCATTTTCCATAGTTACAAATGGCCACATGAAATATGAATTTTGGAAAGTTTAGATCACTTTTAGAGTTTGTTAGATGAGCATACCCAGGAACTATCAGCTTGTGTGACAGAACAAGCCAACACTAAACTAATTGTGATCTTAAAGTGTTGATTAAGTTGCAGGAGCACTTGCTAATATTTTTATGTAGGCACTGAAAAATTTTGGCCTGGCTTTTCAACACCCCCACTATCCACCTGTGTAGTCTCACTGGAAAGTTAAAGTTGCCTGGAGGTGTCATGCTGAAATGGGGTCTTACAAATTGGAAATGAGTAGTTAAAATGCTGCAGATGGGGCTTTGCAAGGAATCACAGTGGCTTTTTGTCTTTGACCTCCATGTTCAACCTGAAGCAGGGCTGCTGCTAATCATTGGTATGGAAAATCAGTATCGTAAAGCAGATGAGTGCAAATAAACCTTTTGGAGCAAGCCCTCGCAGATGTCTCCTTTCTTTTGCAGGTGTGCGCTCAGCAAGTGCAGGCACAGGGCTGGGGGGAGTGAGCGCTTGTGTACCCCCTCCTCACCTCTCCCCAGGCAGGACCCAGCAGCCCCGAGCATATGCAGAAGACATGCTTGTTATGCATGCATGATCCATTTGGGACGGCTCAGCCCAGCTGGCAGCATGAAAAACAGCATCGAGGAACAGCTGTAGTTGCCAGGCTGCCGCATGGCACAGCTGATGCCTGTAAAACCCACACTCATGAGGGCTGCAGTTTTCGAGCATTGCTGCTCTCCTCACACCCAAAATACTTAAATCTGAATGGAATGGCAAGTTCAGTTTTATATCCTTGTTTGTGGCTACTTTTTAGACCGAATGTTTGGGTTTTGGACTTTAAAAGAAAATATCTGAGGGTTCCTGAAGAGAAACTGAACAAGATTTCCCTGAGAAGCAGATGTTAAATGCAAGTTAATATATTCAATTCTAGATGTGATCCCCCAACCCATGTGTCCCATCAGCCTGGATTTGGTGATCTGTAACATCTGAGGTGTAGGGCAAGGTGTCCTCTCTGAGGAAGTTGACTTTTAGAGGATACAGGACTAGAACTTGATCACATTGGAATAATTCAGGAAGATTTGGGGATTTTTTTCTTTTAATTTTTTTTTGTTAACCCTTAAAAAACTAAGCAAGATTCCTGTGTTTTTAGAAAATCCAAGATTTGCCTGGGTAGTTTTTCAGCTTCTCTGGTTACAGAAAGAAAACTGAGGAGCTGCTTTTGCTCACAGGTACAGCAGTTCCCTTCACTGGTGCATCAAATCCTCAGTTTCAGGATTGCATTGGTATTTTAAGTTTTGTTCACATTTATACTTCGTTAAATATACATCTTCTGGGCTCTCTGTGAAGCTGTTTATCATCCTGTCCCTGGGTATTGGGACAAGTATCTGAATACTGGTCCATCAAAACAGCATAATTGCCTCCATCTGGATGGAAAGCCTGGGCAGAAAGTTGTACTGAGCTATAAGGGACTATGCATGGAGAGGGAACCAGGGCAAACCAGTTCTTTATCCCAGTTTAATCCCTACAGCCTCAGGTGAGGCTGTTTATCCATCTGAGCCCCAGGAAAGCAGAGAGTTGCAGTAGGGTTGGTGTTAAGAGCCTCTGACTCCCTAGCTGCTGGGGTGCTATGATTTACTGGGGGTTTCTGTGTCAGCTGTTGAGGATGCAACTAGGATGTTACTTCCAGATAAGCTCAAAATGTACTTTTTGTCTGGTTAAGGTTTCCTCTTGGCTGACTGTTGCTGCTCCAACAAATATTTGTTTATTCTCAGTGCCTTGCAGGCGCAGATTATTTCCCCAGGAGGCATTGTCAGAGGGTTTTTTTCTTCTGCCTTGGGTTTTTCTTCCTTGCTGGACAATGCTGTGCAACACAATGTCACAAACACCTGAGTGGCAACACTTAAAAACAGACTGAAAATAATAATTGTGGCTTTTGCTGATGGATTTACATGCACTACAAGACTTGCTGGACACGTATCACAAAGTAGTTGTTCATTGTTGCTGTAATTGAATGTGGCTGTTGGAAACTGTCGGTCTTTTTGGTGCTTCACCCTGATGTACAGATCTGCTGTATTTTTCCACATCAGTTTGGTGTCCTCCATTTTATACACATCTGTATCATAGTAGTATCTCTATCAGACTTGCACTGTGAGCTGTAAGTGTTAATTAGGAGATATTTTTTAAAGATATGCCTGAAGAAGGAAGAGGTAGGAAAATCATAGGTTATATCAATTTTTTTTTAAAAAAATCTTTTTTTAAGGTGCTGTTTGGATAGTAGTAACTGTCTATCAAGAATGTTTATGTTGGGGAGTTATGATTAATTTATAATGATATCAAATAATGTGCATGCAAATATAGGTAACACACATAACTTGTATTTATAACAAGAATCTAACAGATATCAGTCCCTGCTTATGCCAAGCATCAACCTAAAATGCAGCTGGAGCAAAAGGTGCTGGTTCCTCAGCTGAGACCTGCCAAGGGTGCAGTGTCACCCTCCAGCTTGCAGATGGTGTACCTGCTGTGGGGTGTCACAGAGGTATACTAAACAAAGGACAAGCTCAAACAACTTTATTTCACAAAACAGCCAAAACCACAACAAAACCCAATGAGAAACAGGGGTAAACTGAACTCGGTCAACCCTCCAATAACATTTCACACATAACAGGTTTGAGTTGTCAGTCGAGGTATTATTACTGCACATTTACACACAAGAATGATGGTCCAAAGTGCACACACACACTCACTCATAAAAGGAGCTCTCACCCTTTCCTGGGTACCCAGAAGGTGTAATTGCTCGCCCGGGGGGAGGGGGGGCAAGGGCTCACTCAAGGATATATCCAGAAGAAATCACTCACCCAAAAGAAGGTGAGGGCACTCAGTCCCGGGAAGTTTCCTTAGGTGGCGTCCCAGCCCAAGGGGAGAGGCTTGCGAACAAAGACCCACTGCTCCAAGAAGACCACTCCAAGGGGGTCTCCGGCGGCGCCCCATTTATACCCTGGGTCGGATCTGAGCTGTGGTCATAATTGGTCACGATCTAGAAGCTTCTCTGAAACAAGGCACCTCATTGGCTGCAGACCCTCTGTTGCCGAGGGGTTTCGCCTCTCCCACCCCTCCCCTACCGAGGGGTGTACATGCCTGGGGGCATGGCAAAGCACAAAAGGCTCGAAAATGAAGCGACAAAAGCCTGTGATCACCATGCCAAAAGCCCTGATTTCCGGGGAGGGGGGAGGATGTACCTGCCACAGGGATGACTGTCCCTGCTCTCAGCATCATACTCGCATGGTCCTCGCATGCCGGGGGCTTTGCCAGCTGTTGACTCCTGAACATGATCCTGCTGGATCCACTGCCTCAGGCCAAGCGGTTTTGAAACATGTCATTGTCGGTGTGTTTTTCTCTGCAAAAACAACTCAGCTGTTCCCCAGAAACAAACTGGGAGAAATTACTTGCTCAAGTCAGGTAACATCCAGCATCCAACACCTGCAACGCCTCCAGACCAAGGTTGCTGGGTGGTCAGCAAATAAATGATATTTGGTGAAATTGCTCTTCCTGCTACCTGAGTAGTGGGGGTCAGAGTGGCAGCAAGGAGAGCATCTCTCTTTGGTCTTGGTTGTCCTGCTGCCTAGACAACTAGAAGAAATGGGGCTTTTATTTGAATCTGGTCTTGGGATGATGTGACAGGCAGCAGGGAATTAATTCCAGTTGCATTCTGCAGACACATTGCTGTACTGCAGACTTTGCTTGCTCAATGTTGCAGGTAAAATCTATATCATATTTTACCCAGGCTGCATTTTACACTTCCTGTTGGACAGTAACATCTAATGTTGTTGTTTTCCACAGCTGTGATTCAGAGACACCCATGTCTTGGCAGGCCCTCCCTGTCTCCAAAAGATAAAGAAAAAATGGAACAGGTTTTTCTCAAAAAAGTTTCTCTCCCCTGAGGCACAGTGTTTTCCTCCAGTGCAATTTAAACTTGAGTAACAAGATGTTGATTGCTAAGCTAATTCTACTTTTCTGTTCCAGCAAAGAACTGAGATGGTTTTTCTGGTGGTGCTAAGGCAAAAGCACTTTTAA
>WEKW01010871.1:89544-101165 GCA_013389905.1 Sula dactylatra | reverse complement strand
GTCCTTCTGAAGACATATTTTCATGGAAAATGGCTTTGATTGTATGTATGCCTTCCAAGAAAAATGTCTGCTGTATCATAGATCATCTCCCTCGTTGCGTTGCAACTGTGATCCCGCCACACCAGCTCATTTCCCCCAGGGAAGAGTGTCATGCAACACAGGAAATATAGTGTGGCAAGAGAGTCCAGGCTGTAAAAGCAAAGGGGAATACAAGATTGATTTTCCAAGACAAATATTTTTGTGTCAGCCAAAAAATGTTGGTATTCATATCTCTCAAAAAAAAAAAAAAAGGGGAAGAAAAAGAAAAAGAGAATAATAAAGTATTTTCTGTGGGTACTTTTCCTTTTTATTAACTCCAGAGTTAACTCTAATTCTATCGTCATTAATTCTAGAAATTTCCCTAAAAGTTTGCCAGGTTTTTTCATGAGCTTTAAGATACAGCACATGATAGGACCCAAAGCTGTTTACAGTAGAAAGATTTACTGAGGCAAGTTCCAAAGCACGTCCATCTACCAGTCTTGTTTACCATTTTTAATAAGAGCACTGCTACTAATCAAACACAGTATTGCACCATTTCTTGTATCACTTCTTACAGAGGAGTACAAAATATATCTAGGGCACTTCCATTGACATACAAAGCAAAAAAAGATAATAAAACCAACAAAACAGACCTAGGGTAACTGTAGTTCCTCGGGCATCACTGATTTTGACAAGGATTTCACCAGCTCATCTAGTGAATAAAGACCTTCCTCCAGGAAAAGGTCTTTAGGAAAAGTGTGAGCAGATGGTTTTCAAACTTGCTTTGAAGCCCTCTGGGTATTTTGTCACAGATTACAGAGGACTTGGACTTGCCTTCCATGAACTGCAGAAACACAGGCAATAGCTGCGAGCAGTGTAGCTTTGTCCAGGGGTATTTACTCATGCAAGTTACTCCTACTTTCATAGCAGGGGGGAAACTTTAATTGTTCAATCATTTATGAATTGCTGACTGAGGACTTCACAGCAGTGTGATTCAAACTGCTGTGGGAGGCAGTGGCAGGATGGGCTCTTTGGGAAGAGGACTGTGAGAAAACTTCTGAGAGACAGAGTGAGTGCTGGGGGAAGTCAGGGAGTTTCCCAGGGGCGAGGAGGGGGAAAAGAGTAGTATTGAGCTGGGAAATGTGTGAGGACAGGGGAAAACTAAGGCAGGTCAGGGACACGCAGTGAAAGGCTTTGCGTTGGATGGGAAGCTGGCCTGAAGTGGTCAGCATGGCCTAAGAGAGTGAAGGGGTGCTGGGGTGTCCCTCTTCTTCCCTTTAGCATCCCTTTCTCCCCCACGTCCCAGCAAGGTCCAGGGGACACAAGTCTCTCCATTCTCAAAGCACGCTGCTCCAAGACCCACACACAAATGCCCCACAGAGCTGTACTGAGCAATTTCCTAGCTCACAGGGAAACAACAAGCAGTGTGGAAACTTCAGACAAGTGTTCACTACTTTGTTTTATGAAATAAGCCATTCAGATGCTGGGGGGGGGATGAGGGGGGACGGGATGGGACGGGACACGGATGGACACGTGACACAGGATGGGGACACAACACCAAAAAGCAAAACCAAAACCAACAGTGTCTGTCACAGAAAAAGCTGTCTTTAGTCAGTTCTTGAAAAGAAGCATGGGTTTGGATGGCAGACACATCTGAAAATATTGCAACCTGTTCCTGGAGCAGAGGTGCCATAAGGGAACGACACAAAATTTATTGAACAAACTGCATGCTGTTATTTGGGTTGGAAAGTTAATGCACTGTGTACTCATTCATGCAGCTTCTCTCTCTCTAAATGGGGGAAGTAACATGTACCATGGCAGGGCATGCACTGTTTTGTTCTGGGCCTTTCTCAAAGCATCATGCAAAGCTGAATCAATTCCTCTATGCAAACTATTTCTGAGGTAGCCCAGCCAGTGATATTTTCCCTATTTAACAAGAGAAGAAAGTGATTCTGGGTGCTGAATTTCTATATAATAATTTCTTTAACCTCACTGAGAAACAACAAATTCCTAAGCACGTGCCCCGGTTACTGAGAAGCCCAGGCAGTGCAGGTCAGGATCCCTGCACAGCATCAGTCGGCTCTGTCCTGTAGGGGCAGTGGTCCCAACACGATGGTTCCATTTCCTCAATACTTTGTACTGGTGGGAAGTGTTAGCCCAGGGCTGCAGGACAAATTCCAGGTGGTCACTTGGGCTGGGCACGGCACCAAACTCCCTGGCTGCTTCAGTTACCCTGCCTGGTCTTTGCCTCCTGTCCCCAACAGAGTGGTGTGGCAGGGCACTACCAAGCAGCTCTGGACTGCTCCCCAGGGGTGATGGGCTTTCAGCTGTGTGTGAAGCACCCCTGTTAGCAAGAAGAGTTTGTAAGCTGGTTGTAAAGAATGTAAAGCACTTTTGGATTCTTCTGGATGAATGACAAATAAATGACAACAGTGAAGTTATTAACTGGCTGACATAACTGGCTTGTTCAGACTCCCAGCTCTGCTCAGTATCTGCATGACCTCACCTCTGCTTGGGAGACAAAGTTTTTACTTATTGGTTGGCCAAATCTGAGAATTAAAAAAAAAAAAAACCACATTTTTCTGGCAAGAGGAATGAGCAATGACAGCAGTCTGGGCAGGGCCGTGCACTGGCCAGCTTTGTCAGCTCAGGAGGTGACTTCAGCTGGAATTAGCAGAGGGAATACCGCCCAGAGACCAGGCTGAGCAAACAAGAGCAACCAGCAGGAAGGGCTCCAGCCTTCCCTCCTGGGAGAGGGGACACAAACAGGGCTGTGCGAGGTTTCACGCATGGGAATGGCTGACTGAACAGCATGCTTGTCACCTTCCACCGTGGGCAGGAGCAATTGCATGTGGTCTTCCAAGCAAAGGCTTGCTCAATGCAGGATGGTTTTTAAGCAAAGCATGGTGTAAGAGAGAGCTGGTCTTTTGCTAATTTCCCTGATTTACAGCTACAGCTGTATTATTGTGCTTACATTTCACATGACAGGATGTTATATCACAGGGCCTAGGAGATCACCAAAACAAACTGTACACAAAGAGCAAATAACTGGCTAAGCCTCATTATAGCAGTCACCAAAATGAAGAAAACTCATCAAATTTGAGGAAAGCGTGTTTCTTTTAAATCCTGTATCATGAGCACACAGATAACAGCCTCATGGTCAATGATCACCAAGCACTGCTGCAAATCCTTCATAACACGTAACAGGCAGGGGATGCTCACTGGTGGACATGTGGGAGACATAGATGTGTCCAGGCAGACCCCTCCTGTGCAGAGCAGATGGCGGCTCCGGCAGAGTGGTGATGAGGCGCAGTGGTAGGGGCGCCTGCTGTGCCCGTTGGATCAGCCCGTCCCGAATGAGAGAAAAGGCCTTGCCATCCTGTCCAAGCCCCTCTTTTGGGATACACAAGGGGACTGCCTGGGGTTGTGAGGGAAGGGAGACTTAAACTGTGAAAACAGCAACGGAAAACTTTGGGTTATGATAAGAGGCACTCAGGCACCTCGCTCCATCCATGTCAGAAGGAATTAGGTAACTAATCAGCTTTCCAAAGCTTGCACATATGCATTGAAAGAGCAATTTTGTCATTGCAGGTTATTACTACATTCTTTTGCAGTCAGCAACAAAACCCATTTTAAAAATAGGAAGTGATTGTGAAGAGGCAAGGGGAACAGGACGAGTTTTCAGTTTGTTTTACACAGGGAATTGGCAGTGGTTGTCTCTGCTGACTGCAGTGCTGCATGTCATTCCCACATCCTCACCAGTCTTCTCCAGCCTTGGACATCCCTGTACCATCACCTACCCTGGACCCATCTCTTCGGTAAACGACTTGGTATCAGCTGCGAGTGAGGTTTATTTTTCTAAGATGCAATGGCACTTTCAGGAGTTTGACTTGAATGCCAACAGGAGAGACCCCTTTTCCTTTCTGTTACCTAATTTTGAAAGTATTGATGGCTCTGTTGTTGGTACTGTGTTGTTAGTAGAGCTATATCATATTAATGCTGAAATCTGATTCATTTTCCACATGCTACAGAACTCATGGGTCAAAAAACAAGGAAAAAATCCCTGTTTGGACAGATGCTGGATCTCTTATTTACCTGTCTTTGCTTACAGAGGTATAAGAATGGACAGGTCAGGTAATTTGTTCCCCAAAGCTAAGGCCTGTTTTTCTAATGTTGATTCAAATATAGTACTGAATCTTCTCCAGATTAAAGATTTTTACTTTTAAATCAATTTGTCTATTGTTACAAAATTTAAAGTACACCACTAAACTAGATATTTGTACTTCCTCAAAGATCTATAAGGTGAACGAAACATGCCCATTGTTTCCTAAATGGCCTCCTGGATTTTTGCCTGGGATTAAATGCATCAGATGACGTTGGGCCATCTGTGCTGTGCTTTGGTATTATTTTATTCTGAAAAGTAAATGAACAGAAGAAGACATTATGGTAGTTGTATCCGCCCATTAAAGGGCACATGTTTAGACAAAACTCAATATCATTCAACTGTTAGCATCATCTTATAAGACCTTCTTTCTCTGAAGAAAATACATAATGTGCATTAATAGTTCATTATTTGTTATGAGATTTCTCAGCCTTTGTTTGGGCTTGGAAGATTTATAACTCTTAAAATCTAAAATATTCTGACTATCAAAGTCCTGACTTTACTCTGGCTTGAGAGGACAATTATTTGTCTGGTCAACCACCATGCACTCTTAGAATAAGAACAGGACATCCTCTGAATTCATATATAGCCCCACTGTAATAAACAGAACATTACATTCCAGGTTATTTCTGTCCAAAGAAATACTTTCTGTGTGACCATGCTCCAAATAATAAGATTTTTTTAATTCTGAGAATAATTTTATGACTAATGGCAATACCACCAGGCAACGTTCAGCTGTGTAAAACAGACCAAAAGTGCAGCCGCAGCTTGGCAGAGTCCTGATGTAGACCTCAGAGCAAACCCCTCTAAGTGATGGTACTGAACTCACTCCCACACATGTGGACACTTTCACCTGAGCATAATGCAATGATGTATAATGCATAATGTATATTGTGAATCTGGGCTGACCACAGCTGTGGTGGAGTGTGCCTAACATCACTCCCTTTCCACGCTACAGAGGACCTGGGCTGCACTAGGGACCCTAACTGCAGGAAATGCTGCCTTCCTTTCTCCCTTTAACTGCAGCTACGCCTGCAAAAAAATTCCACCCAGCTGATAATCTGGGGCACAAATTTAGGCTTGGGTAACTTCTGCAGTGTCTTCCTCTTCCACCACAGATAGCTCTTCAAACTCCCCCAGCAGTGGGCATCTCTTTATTCTGTGCTATTCTACTTTGTGCATTTTCTACTGGACACTGTCAAGAATAAATTTCGCCCATAAGGCTTTAGCACTTGGCAATAAGTGTCTTTGCCACACTTAGTGTCCCTCTGATGCAGAGTGTGAAAGCTCAATGAGGAAGGCAAAGCTATCTTAGGGAGCAGGAAGAGACTTACTGCATATCTGCAAAAATCGGCACTCAGCTGCCAGTGTGGCTACCCTGTGGTCGGTCCTCCCCGGGGATCCTCTTCATGTTTGAGGAACTGGTCAATCTCTGACAGTACTGACAACTGTGTTTCTTTGGACTTGTTTGACTTGGACTTCTACTGGTTGCTGTTTAGTTTTGACTTGTCAGCAGACTGTGTCTGTGATTAATTCTCCTTATGAATGGAAATACCATAGGATTTTTGTAAATATGGTTTCTGTTTCTGGGTTATTTCTTGTGACAAATGATATCAAGTGATCTCTTCCTGGCTGCATACTTCACACTACAAGATGTTCTCTTACACTTCAGGCTCAAGATGTTCCTGTCTCTTGACTTGTTCTGCCCTTGAGACAGAGCAATATGCCATGTGTGACAAGAGAGCAACATCAGTGACTCCTACTCTGCCCAGAAGTGACAGTACAGAGATGATGTCTTATCTGTGCTGGTAGCTCTTTCCCACATGCATCAAGTCCTGCCATGTTCTTTATTTGTGCTGAACTACAAACTACAGCATGCTTTTTTCATCAGACTTTCCACAAATTTCTCTCTATGCTCATCCACATTTTATATTCTGTTAAGCAAATCTCATCTGCTGCAAACATTGCTCAGGGTCCCTCAGAGATGCCTTTGTATGTGCGCAGGATCTGTTGTCTCTTGGGTCCTCAGAAGCTGAAAAGATCAATGTTTTATCATGTTGATACCTTTCACATATTTTTACTTTCCATTTTCATCAATAAGTCATGTCCTTTACTTACAGAAGGGTAAGCAGAATTCAGAGTAGAATTAATAGCTCAATTTCTCATATTTAATGTATACAAATCTATATATACTATTTATAGAGACATTATATATGTATATAGCATATAGATATATATATTGTTTATATATAATGAGTATAAATAAGTAATGCATAATGGTGAAACTATTCTAGGTAAAAAAGAGTTTCTGCTCTGTCTCCCAGTGAAGAAAGGCAGAACCTGTGCTTTGCCTGACACGTTTATGATCCCTACCTGATGGAGACTGACCTATGGCAACTGCAAACAGGTTCATAGCACCCTGTATTGCTGTACCTGACAAATGAGCATTTTTCAGAGGCCAATAGTAATTACACATCACAATACAGCAGCCTGACTGGGAGTGATTTCAACTTATCAGGGCCCATAAAGCAGAGATCTTTCATGTGGAAGAGGCTGAGCAACTGGCTGAACAGCTTTGAAATTTGCTCACAAGTGCCGTTCCCCTCCTCTAAGATGAAATGAGCCATTTGGAGGTTAGATGTCTCATCAGCGGTAACTGCCTAGGCCTCCTCTGTAGCAGATAGAGACCTCTGAAAACAGGTGATGGAAAACAGCCAACATGAAAATGGCTAAAATATAAGGACATGAATCCTATGCCTGAGCCCTTGCATTTTTTTTGTGTGTCCCTTAATGTGGTTTCTACATTTTCCACATTTGTCTGGCTCTGTCTCCATAATTCTCCTCTTCCTCCATTTTGCTCTTTCTTATTTGTGTTCCTCCTGACACTTTCCCTTCCTCTTTCCTCATGCAGCTGCCTTGTGTCCCTTCTCCCAGAAACCATCACTTTGGCTAGCTGTGCTCTTTGCCACCAAGACGAACCTGCCCTTGGCTGGCACTGCTGAAGCTCCACTACATCTTGTCTTCTCTGTACATAACTGCACAGTTTTCCTACTATAGAAATATCCATGGGCTCTTCAAAGAGAAACTGCACACTATAAAAGCCCTGAGAGTAATAGGAAAAATGGAACAACACAACCAAGATTTTATGAGTTCTGTAATACTGCTGATATTTTTGCCACAAAGAGACAAACACTATCAGCAATCTTCCTCTACCAGAGCTTGGAAGAGATTCAAAAATGTCCCCAAAATCTTGTGAAATGAAGGCAGCTTATACCTATCTGCAAGGAATGGAAGGGAAAGCACATAAAACCCGTAGCCTCACACCTCAGGGAGAGAAGCAAGACACAGAATCCATCCATTTGACTCAGGCATTATACAAAGTGTTGATGCATAAAGATTTTCACATGAGAGACAGTGCTGGAGCCTTGGGGAAGAGTCAGAGTGCAAGCTGCAGTAGTGCGAGTTGGGGATTTGAATGTCTACTTCAAACTGCCTGCTCCAAGGGGTGTTTTACCCATCCACCTCCCCCAGACTGCTCAAACATTACAAAGGCTGCTCTGACTTGTACCCTTTTGTAACAAGCCTGGAAGTTATCTCTGGATTGCTGTAGCAGTCATGTATCCTAATCACACTCGTTTGCCCTGCTTCATCGTCCCAAGGTAAGCATGCATTACCTGGGTATACGCACAGCCTCTTTGCCATTGCTTTCAGCCCTTGAAAAGAGAGCAACCCTGCTGGATGGGCACAGAAAAGGTTACAATGGAAACATGAGTCCTGTGGTGTTCTCTGTCATTACAGTCATGCAAGATTACACGTCACATCTTAGAGTTTATTTCCATTAGTAAGCAAGTCAAAGAGCTGAGGTGCTCAGAGTGCAACAGAGAGGTTCGTCCCTATGCACTGCCACTTCAAGGCAAGCAGCTGCAAGGAAGGAGCCAAAAGTCCCTGGGAAACACACTGAGCACACCAGCCCTTCTGCAGAAATCACAGACAGACACATTCCCTCACGCACAGAGGAGCTCCTGACACCAGAGGCATCCCAGAGGGGGTGGGGGCTCATAATGTAGCCAACTCTGATGACTTTATTATGAATCTTGTAATGGTCAGTGTTTATTTTAAAGTTTCTGGAGTCATAGTTTCATAGACTTAGCAATACCATCATCCTGGGAGCTGATGCTTAGTGCATTATGCACTATTTCCCTGAGTCTATTCTCGTGCTGTGCCTTTTCTTCTGCATTCTTCATCTTTCCTGGAGCAATTCTGCCTTTGTCATATTAAAGCATGTATTGCGTGGATGGACCCACTTAACAAGTCAATCCACCTCGTCTGCATGCGTGATCCATTCCTCTCATTATTTACTGCAACACCCATGTTTGTGGCACTTGCAGTTTTCACCACTTGTAACCACATATATTCCCTCAGGCCGTGGATGAAGTTACTGAATAACATGGGCCCAGGTACCATCCCCAAAAGTTTGCCCACACAATTCTTGTGTTGGATGAAGATTCAACATTTACAACCACTTTTTAATACCCGTCAGCTTGACCTTATATGTGAATAGAAATATATGTATTTATTATTTTTAATCTTTTTTTTAACCAACATGTTGCACAAGAGTCTGCAAGTGTGTTTCTGTGCATGGGGGCATGATAATGCAGCAGCATGGCTTTTTCAACAGGCACTGCATCACATCTGGCTGGACCAGACAGGATGCAAAGATAATACCATTATTTGCACCCGCTACTGAGACAGATGCCTAGTTACCTTTATAAGATTATAGTCTCATCAACATCATAACTGTTACAGGAAAGGGAGGTCTAACAACCTTGTTAGCTTGCCAACTGGCATTAATTACACTGCTCTCCTTTTCCGATTGTTTCCCACAACTGCTTTCTGGTGTCTGGCCTGTGCATGTGTATGATCATGTGGGAACTGTAGCTTATATTTAACATAAAATAATTATTTAGTCCTTGTAGTTTCAAGACAAAAGCTAAACCCCCAAAAGCTAATTAAAAATCTCAAAGTTTATGACTTGGTATAATTTCATGGCTTTTAAGTTGCTTTTGTGAATTTCTGAAGCCTGCTTCCATGAACCAGGAATAAAGTGTGCCTGGAGCTGAATTGTCGAATGGCCAGTGAGTGGTTGGGGAAATGGCCTTTAGCCCAAGCAAGGCAATTTGGGGAAGGTGTCTGGGCTGTCCTCAGCCCTGGCTGAGGTGGCTCCCAGCCTGCCTGGGAGCGCCTAGCTAAGTACATAAACTTCAGATACGAGTGCAGGCACAGCTTGCAGGACTGGATGCGGCTGTACAGCACTGCAGGAGAGAGGAGGGACTGCAACAGCTTAGCCCTGCTGCCATCTCGCCCCCATCACCGCAGGCAGCACCAACCAGCACCGATACACCTCTGAACCTCTCCCCACAAACCCCTGCTTGCCAGTGTCTGCTAGTTAGCTGTGCTCACACTGTGTGTAAATCCCTGGATTAGTGAATAAAAAAATGACCTTTCTGCTGATTGCCAAGGGGAGGGAATATGCAGTAAAGTAAGCAAACTGAAAGCCTGTGCCAGAGGAAGAGTTGTTGCCACCCCTGTAGTGGTGACCAAATGGTGAGCAGGGTCCACACACCAGTAGCAGATGGGATCATGCCTGCATGTAGGACCTCTTTCAGCTTGCAGACCCTTCATGCCCTATGGAGTCACTGTACAGCTGTACTAAAAGGAGAGTTAGGAAGATTGAAAATATCTGAGACTGTTCCTCTTCATGTGAACATATTAACTCCCCAAGTTATATCGCATCAGCTCCAGGGAGTGAAATTTTTTACACCTCATATACCATTGCTGCATATGAAACTGCCGAAAAGAAGCAAGCATCAGGGAGAGAGGAAAGTGCTTTCTCTGGGGAGGCTCCTGGCTTATGGGAGTGAAGCACAAGGGAGAACTCACAGGAAAATTGGTTGGAGCTAGAATCTCCTGTTGAATTTAAATATGTGTCGGTTCCTGTTTAAACAAAATTTATGCTCTCCAAGTAGCCACAGTGGCAAGTTAATCTTTGTGTTTTGTTACTACCCAAAACCCTGAGCAAACCTGGACTTCTCCTGTGGTATCTGTGGTACATGGTCAGGACAGGACTAATATAATCTAAACACAAATAGAAGATATGATAAGAAAAAGACTACAAGTTTTGAAATGGGTTACTGAGCCACGGTACAACCAAGTATAGACCTTGGAGCATCTAATTCCCAGCCAGTGTCTGTTCCCCATTAGGTTGGGGAATTCCTGTACCATGGCATGTTCTCCTTCAAAGAGCACAATTCCTGTAGCAACCCACAATGAAGTTGGATAAAATAAATATATGCATCTATACAATCTATAGGGTATATTATACAAAAAGGTCAATTTGAGTGCTCTTTTAGGTCAATTTGAGTGCTCCGATACCCCAAAGAGACTGTCTTGATCTCAGGTTTTTCAGGGATTCATCAGAAAGCTGTTCAGTGGCAGAAGCTGTTCAATGGGAACAATGGTAGTGTTCTGGTGGCCAGTTTCTGAGTCAAGAAAAGCAACCAAGGCACAAACTTCCGCCACTGAGAGACTTCAAGAAAACAGTCTTTTCTTCATCTGAATTACTTTTAAAGAAAAACCTTCATATTTTTAAAACTAGCTCACACTGATCACACCTAACATGGGTCCAATCCAAAACAAGAATCTGAGAAATACTAATGCAAGCACCTGTACAGTGAAGACCCTACACGGCTATGAAACTGCAGCTTTATGTAGAAAAGATCACAGTGACAGGACATTCATTTCCCTTCTCAGATGCCACCCCATCTTTCATTCATAACCATCTATCTCCAGTATGGGATATTTTTATGTGTCATCTTTCTTTCTTGCTATTCTATTACAAATCAAGAAGCAAAAAACTTTGTCTCCAGTTGCTATTCTCCTTTTGCATCAATGACCTCTGAAAAAATCTCTCTTCTTTTTTCAAGCTGTAAAGTTAAAAATTAAAATAAATTAATTGAGGTGAAATTTTTATGAAGTGAATTAATGTATGTGAAATTTCTTATTGAGACTTACAATTGGAAAAGAGAGCTAGGTCTGGTTGCTCTCAAGAGCAAAACTTTCAAGTTATCTTACTCTTCTAACTTTCCAGCTGGTTTGTGTTGCAAAATAATAGCTAAGTACTGTAAATGAAGTAAAGAAAATTGTCTCTGTGGCCACATGCAATACTTCTAGAGAAGTGCAAACACAGAGGGAAGAAATACCGGAAGTCTGTACAGGAAATGTTTGCTTAGAATAGTAGTCAACTTCTTCTTTGCTTGCAGAATTTGGATATTGCTATATTCCCTATGCTCCCTCAAGCAAGAGGCTGCGCATTTGTAGATGACGCTGACTCCAGTGAGCACAAGTTCCAGGGAACAGTTGGGGTGTGTATAAGATTGTCATG
>WEKW01010871.1:40133-89467 GCA_013389905.1 Sula dactylatra | reverse complement strand
ATAAGATTGTCATGTTGATCAAGGGAAACAAAGGACACACCTCTACCTTATTGGCAGAGGAAAAAATAAACCAATAGTCATTATTAGACTGCCACATAAAACAGATCTTTCCATTCTGTCAGCAGAAGAAAAGTAGACCAGTCCCACACCACTGACTAGTTTTGCTCCTAAGTTGCCACGTATTGCCATTTTTTCTGGCTCCTGACCAGCCCATTCAGCACTTTGAAGGTGCTTAAACTCACAAGGAAAATCAACAGCTAGTTGGCTAACATTGTTCTTACCCACGTTGCTGTATTTTGATTCCATGAAATTAAGTTTCTTTATTACCGTTTATTATGTTCCTGCTTTTCTAGTATTTAGACAAACCTGTCAAAGGAAGAGTCTTACGTGAAAAAAAAACCCAGACATCTTTTGCTTTCAAATTTTCTAGCTCTGTTTGTTCTGAGATGGATTAGCTATAAGCACTCTTCGTCTGTATTCTGCACAGTACTACCTGCTTGGGTTTTGCACAGGAAATAGAGTATTCCTTGCATAGAATAAGTCACTACTGAACTTCAAGGGCTTTTGTAATGTTCCATCTCCATAAATCTAGTTCCAGCTTGTTGTAATTGGCCTTGGCATGGAAATCCAATCTGGTCAAGCGTATCAGGATATGTGCAGGAACTGACAGGTATTTTAATGTATATCATTAAAATGGGCCCTGCAACATCAAAGCAAGTAATTTCAAGTAATTTACAATGCAGGGTGCATATTGGGGTCCATGCTCCATATGGGAAAGCAGATGTACAGAGAGGACGTAGAGGAATAATCTGACCCCAGAAATGAGAGCAAGAGCCACAAACAAACCTGCACTCTCTGAACACCAATCCAGTGCGCTGTGCATGGGACCAGGTGCTTATTTACATTGAATGGCCCTACAATGTCCCTAAAGCAATGATACTTATCATACTGTCCTGGAAAAAAAGAGCCTGTATTTTATTAAGTACAAGGTTATTAATAACCAAATGGTAAAGCAAAGCACTCAGAAGGCAAGGTCAGACGGTTGTTGGTCTCTGTGCCAGATACACGTTACGAAAGTGCTCAAGTGCCTGATCCCCACTGGGTCCCTGTGCCCATTCAGTGCACAGGAAGGACCGTGCTTGCTGAATGAATGGCTGCTTTATGTCTCACTGCTGACAGCGTGTGGCCCTGTGGTACAGAGGTGTCCCCAGCACAGTGTCCAGCTGCTGCTCTCATGACAGGCTCATTCATTCCCTGCTGTGGTGCTCACAACTTCACCTGGATTCACAAATATTAAGTCACTCACCCTGACCACATTATGAGAAAATGGCATAATCTCTTTCTCATTGTTGGGGCACTGAGGCCCAGTGAGGCAGGCTGGGGTCAGTAACGTGCAGACACGATGGCAGTTCCCACCTCATTTAGCTGCTGCAGTGTCTGCTATGGCCTCCTCCAAATCAGACCCAGATGTCTCAGGAAGTAGACACCAGAAAAGGGGGAACCTACAGAGAGTTTCCACCTCTTATAAGTGATTTTCCTAGCAATTAAAATGCTGTGGCATGATCAGGGACAGAATCCAGTTCTTCAGGGCAATATTTAAATCACCTTCACCATGAGGCCATCTCTTCTCTCCTGCACTTCTTGTCCTGCCCATTGCAAGCTTTCAGGAGAAGTGCTGGTGGGTCTTCTGGAATGGCGGGACCTGGCCCTTTTAGCTCAATCTCCCAACAGGTTCTTGGCCCAGTGGATATCTCCAGCCATGAAGGCTGCCATCAGAGCACCTTTCCTTCTTTCACACCCAGCACTACCTCTCCCTTCATGTCTGACTTGATTAAAAAGAAAAGTTTTCCAAACTCATCTGGATCTCTAGGTCCCTGCCCCTTTCCCTAAACCTCCTAACAGGGAGGGCCTTTATATCTGGAGAGTTGTAGGCTTGTCCCTAGTGCAGAGTTGCAGTAAATGCACTCTTTGAAAATCTTTCCAATGGCAGCAGTTGTAAATAGCACTACTCAAACACTATCTGTCACCTGCAATAAATGAGGGAGGGACTATACCACAAAACAGTGGTGCTAAGACACTATCATAACACACATGAACAGGGCTGAATTACAGTTCTGCTGCATTTCTTGGCACTTGAGTGCTTGACTTTGAAACTTTAGCAACTTTCACAGTGTTTTTGCTGTAATGCATGCACAAACGGAGATTTTAAGAGAGATGAATATGAATTCAAAGTCTTTCATCCATCAGAGTGGATGCAAGGAGCTCTGGCTTAGCTGTGATCCCTGACAGAAATCCTGCTGAGGTCTGTGAGCAGTAGGACTCCTAAAGCCATCTCTGCTTTGAAAACAATCAGCCAGACTATGTATACTGCTCACCCACCACCCCAGTAGTTAGCCAGTCAGAAAGGTTTTGACTGAAGTGATCTTGCCTAACCATGTTCTCCTGCGGCCTTTAAATGCTGCACTTTCTGCTTCGTTCTCACTATTGCTATCACAGCATCACTGGGCTTCAGCAGAGATTAGGGTTTCATTGTGCAGGGCGCTGCTCTGCCACCGAGGAGGAGAGAGTGTCTGCCACTAAGCACTTACATCTAAATCGACTGGACAGACAAAGGGGTCCAGAAAGGGTGTATTGCTGTCTCTCTTTGGCAGCAGAAGAAAGAAATATAAGCACAGATATTACCATAAAATCACACTGGAGGTCTGTATTGGAAACAGATTTGTACCCCTAGATTTTCTCTCACCATTTTACCACGAGACCATCCTTTTATTCTTTGCTCTCACTGTAGAAACAATGCTTTGGGGAAGTCTTCTTTTTTCTGTTCCCAAAAATACAGTTGCCTCATGTGATTTAATACTGAGTTTTGAAAACAGGTTTGCATTGCTGTCCTGTTAAAATACCTTTTTTGCATGCTTTGGATTCTTGCGTGCTTTATGCCTGTCACCTTTTATATAAAATGGGCGCAACTTTCAAACATGATGTGAAGAGCTCAACTGCAGCCTCTGCAGAGACCTCTGCAGAGATCAGGCTGACCCTGAGACAGCACTCTGATTAGTTTGATTGCCTAGAGGCCTCCATCAGCCTACAGGGAACAGGCCACAGCAGGGTTTTTTTTCCCTCTCTAAATAGCAGTTTGAACTCAATAGAACCAAAATAATTAGGTTGGAACTAAACATTAGTAAATAAGCATCATTTTAATTTAGAAAAGCAAAATTTTAAAGGAAAACTCATAAAATGGTATTTAATGCATTTATTGGAAAAGATACTAACCCCTCCCTCCCCCTTTTCCACATAAGAGTTATCTTCAAAAAGGCATGATATTCCTCCCAAACAAGGAAGTATGTTTTTTTATTTCTGTGTTTATAGCACAGGTGTAGGCTGCACTCTGTTTTGTGAATTGAAAACCAAATCTGGCCTCTTGCTTTTACAAATGTATTATCAAGTGGCTTGAAACGTCATGAAGAGATTCAAGTTTGAACACACTAAAAACTTTACTGTCTTTGATGACCAGGATGTGAAAGGATTATCAGATTGTATATGTTTTAGCAGCTTTTGGGATTTTACCATGAGTCCCTTTATACATCAGGATTTTTTTCTGCAAGTCCCTGATTCCAACTCTTGTAAACAGGCAAAGGTTGTAGCTTTCATTGCAAAGAAAAAAAAATTTCTCCTTTATTTCTGTGGAGGGAAAAAAAGGCAGAAAACATTTCCTTAGTTGCTTTTAATGGTATCTACAATGTAACTAAAAAAAATCCCATAGCTTTGAATTTTCTTTTGAGGACAGCCTACTGGTGTATTGAAAACTGACTCCTGGCTTTAAACGGACTGTGGTTAGCAACTCTGCAATCCATTTATGCTACGAATGTACAAAAACAATGGCAAAACAGAAAAACCTGGAGAATATGTTCAGCTTTCTCCAGTTGGTGCCTGGAGAAGCTGCAATTCTTGTCAAAGTGTCATGTGTTTATAAGCCGTTCAGTGGCAACACATTTGAACCATTTGACTTGACTTTGGGATGGCTTCCCTTACTCAGCTAGCAAGATATGGTCCCTATGGGCTGAGCTTGCATCCAACCTCCCTCCTTCCTCCTGACCAGTGAGTCATGTAGGTGGAGAAGGATAAATTATTTGCAGGGTACACTGTGGGCTGAGATGGCTGAGGAAGATTGAAGATGCTCATGGTCATTCATTGATATGATCCATATGGTGTTCTGTGTCCAGGGTCAGGAAACATGGCTTGGCTTCCTTCTGCTTCCTGTTTACCACAGGCAGAAATAAGCTGTGCAGTATGCACCTTTCATTTGGCTTCTCCTTAGCCTCTCCCAGAGGACCCCATAAAAACCATTACAATGTCCTTTTGGGGAAAATTGTTACCTTTAACTCTTTCACTGGTGGTAGCAGGTTGCTTTTGAATGAGCCATCCTAACTCTGCCAGGATAAAATCCTTGCAGTTCACATTCCTTGTTCGCATTGATGGAGTTTGGAAAGGTTATGCCTGAGAGTATTGTGCCATTGCCCATACATGTGCACTGTCTACATAGCAACAACTTGCAAAACACAATTGCACAGTTTAAGTGTGTTATGTGATTAGGGCAAGTGGGGATCTGGTCCTGCATACTGTTTCTGTGCTGTTCTGCTCATCATTTCTGATATCTATAGCACCAGAGAATATGACACCACAAGTCTGTAATTTTCAAACCTAAACAAAGTATTTCCTTGGATTGATGACCAAACTAATTTTTATGACATGTCATTTCAGTAAGGACATTGCTTTATTTCTCAGAAGGGTTTCCCATAGATAATGGTTGTTAGTTGGCTGAGTTGGAATCTGACAGGATTAAGGAAATCTAAACTGACAGCTGGTTTTGTGCAAGGAAGCATAATGTGGCTGTTGTTACAAGAGGCAATGTGGGATGTTTGTGCACAAATGCATGACAAGAGGGCTTGCTCTTAGCTGTATATGTAAGTGCAGCTTAGCAGTTAAAGCAGCACATCAGGGCTAAATGCCTTGCAGAGAAAACTTCATGTGACTTTTTCACCATGCACAGTTTGTGGTTATGAACATGATTATGTTATTACTTTCACTATAGTTGTCAGGAACAGATGTTTGAATTCTGGTCAAAATAAAAATGAGCCATATTGCCCATTACCTTAAAGAGAAGCCAAGTCAGCTCAAAGAGTGAGGATCCACAGATAGAGGAACAGATGGCCTCTCCAGATAACAACCCAGCTTGTAGGTATTCAGGAATGATACAGCAGAAGCAGCGTGTCCTATTAGAAACAGCACCTTGGATGCTCACATTTCATAACCCAGCTCCTAGGTTTTATTTTCTCCAAGCAAACTGCCCAGCAACTGCTAAGCACAGACATTTGAAAACAAACGCAGTTTCAATGGGACCATGCAGCTCAGTGCTCGGAGGCACCACTGCCACTTCCGCTGAACTCAACAGGCACTGAGGCAGCTACCAGGGCTGAAGATGCCTGCCTGGAAACACAAAGCATTTTAACATACCATTTGAGCTTGCAGCAGAAAAATCTTAGAAATTGCTTTATTACAGCCCTGTGTAAAATCACAGGCTGAGCTTCGGCACATTTTGTACAGGTTTTATAATACTGCAACTCTGATGAATACCCTGAAGTAACATCTAATTTCCATAAATGTCAGTGAGGACATAGCTGAGCCCAGGATTTACTAAGTGCTCAGCACAATGCTAATGATGTTTTGGTGACATTGATATGATTGAGGCATAATGTACTCACATGGGACTGACACATCAGTACTGGCTAAAATAAAAATGGGAAAAGTGTTCGGAAGAAATGAAAGCAGAGGGACAGGATAAAGACATGATAGTGATATATGCTGAAAGCACAAGTGATGGTGATTGGCATAAAACATGATGCTGCAGAGCAGGGCAGAGGGCAGAGAAAGCATTAGGTGTTCCTTTGCCCATGAATTCTGCAAATCTGCAGTGCACCTTGCCCCTACTCTCACGTGGAGGATGCAGCTACCTGGCTGGGTGAGCAAGTCTGAACAAAGGCATCCAGAGCATTCAGGGCAGACTGGAGCCCAGGCGGCTTTAGGGGTGCAAGTTGGAGTTCTGCAGGGCAGACTGGAGCCCAGGTGGCTTTAGGGGTGCAATTTGGACTTCTGCAGCTGCCAAGCCCCAGGGCAGCCTGCCATGGAAACAAAGCCATGGAGCATGGAGTCCGAGGCACACCACACTAGGCTTGTGCGAATGAAGGGCAGAGAGCTGGTGTCACAAAATCTGAGATTGCCCTTCCCATGCAAATGAGACAGAAAAAATTGCTGCAGTTCCATGCAGGAGGACCCCAACATACGCTCATAAACCAAAGTCAGACGTGTCCACAGAGACACCGTCCCAGGAGAGTTAATCTCAGAACTTCCACATTTGGCCATCCTGGGAAACAGTTTGCTTCCAGGAGGGGAACATGGGGAGAAACACCTCTCGCCTGGTCCTGCAGTCCCAGTGTTGGAGGCAACCCTAAGCTCCCTCAGTCATGCCCTGCAACAAGGCATGAGACACCTTGGCTGTGAGGTTTTGGGTTTATGCTGCTGTTTGGGATAGAGATATAACATTCATTACTTTCATATGAGCTAACATAAATTTAGGAGTAAAGAAAACTGAAATAAAGAAGAAAAATAAGTCAAAAAACTAGGAGGCAAATCTGTTTGATATAAACTTCTTAGTATCGTGCAGGTCCGTCCGCCATATTTTCTTCCTTAGCAGTTTGTGGATCACTTATTTAGACTACAATGTACTTCTTGTATTGAGCTTACTAGAAAACAAGTTCTGGTCTTTTCCTGTGGAAATATTCTCCTTCCAAACTGCTGCACTTCTATGCGAAAGCAGCCTGTTCACTCCCATTAAGTCAGCATCTGAACAAACTAATCCAGCTGTTTCACACAGAAACACACATACAAAACAGTTTATCTTGGTTTTCATATTAATTTTGATAGTAAAATGTGCATAGATTAATAATACATTAATACATTCTCTTTTCACTGAAGTAAGGGACAAACAGCAGATCTCTGACCTTAATATTTAACTCCGAATGCAGAAAGTGTGCTAAAGCTTAATTAAATGATACAACTGCTGAAGAAGTGCAACTGGACTTGTTATTTTCAAAACAAAATCTTACTGATATTTTTGCAGCTAAGCCTTTGTAAAGCATTTCTGAGCATGGGTCACTGAAAATTGCAGAGCTGCTTCTTGCTTTCTAATGAAGTCAAGAAACCATCCAGACTTGACACAAATGTAAACAAGCACCAGGAACTCATGTAGAAGCTGCAAGGACCCATCATCCAACTTAATTTCCTGAATAAACAGGCTGTGTGAGAGCCAGGATATAATTTTAAGGAAGCCATTCTCCACTCCATGGGCCTGACCAAACACATTTTAATGAGAAAATGCCAGTTCACTGGAACTGATTAATTCCACATGTTTTCTTGTTTCCTGCTCGTCATGTTCGCCTTTTGGGGGTTTCCACCCAGAATTTGGCTGGGAACAGAGATGCAGCCATGGCTTGTGTGGCATCCAAAGGCCCGCAATGGGTGACACAGCACCTGGCTGCCCTTCGAGGACTCGTGGAGTCCAGCATGTGCGAGTTGTTCATCAGCTCCAGTGTTGTGCAGTTATGGCCCGTGCCCATCCCTAGCAAATACAGACATTCTCAAAACTGCCTGCTTTCCTCCTGTACCCCTTGATATGCTGTTCCAATAGGCAGATACTTCTGATTTTACAAACATCCACTAGTTTCTAGTTTCTCTGCATTCACCTTTGTATCACTAGCCTCAATTTGCCTCTTTACTTGATTATGGATCCTGCTGGATTCAAACTTTTTCTCCCATTGCAGTCAATTATAGGCCAGGATCAAGTTCCTTCTCTATTTTCTCTCCAATATACAAAAGCTGTGTAAGACTTTCTAATGTTGTATGGCTGGATCTCAGTCTGAGAGTGAAAAACATGCATTTAAATAACTTTACTCTTGGGAACATTAGGGGTTGAAAATATGAAAAATGCAGAAAAATTAAGACACTTCTTTTTAACACTCTTGTTTGCAGCTCAAGTCAGTGCATTCTACAGATACTTAGGAAGAAGGTACAGCTCCTATAGGGTGCCATTTATATAACTGGATATCTGTTTAATTTATGATCTATCTGATGAGTACATGTAAATGAGTACTCAGTAGAATTGCAACAGGAAAGAATGTTCTAAAAATTATTTATTATTTGCCTAAGAACCAACACCAAAAAATTAGGAACACACAGATTTCTAACACTGAAAAACCTATTTATATTAGATTGGCTAACAAACTTTAAAGCACAAAACTGGTCTAAAGTCCCAACAGAAATATTTAGCAATAACTTGAAATTTAACAGGTCTTGGTATTGGAAGGAGTATCCTAATACATTAGGTGATTCAGGGAAAAGGTGTTCCTTCTGTGTTGAAAACAGCTTCCAGGAATATTGCTGTAGTTGTATTTCTTTTAAATGAGTATAACATTCATTGTCTTGGGAACGACTGTGCCCCTCTGTTCTGTGCATAACGTAACTAAACGCAGTGAGAGATTTCACAGCAAACAGCTGGCCAGTGTGAGGAAGGCAGCGACAAAGGAATATTCCTGAACAGCCGGTGGGTGGTGGGAAGGAGAAAAAGAGCAATATCGTCAGATTTTTGAGAAATTCATGTTTGAAGGAGAGGCCTGTCTACCTGAAGTTAGTGAAGATTCTCAGTACCATCAACCAAATTTAGCATTATTGGAGGATTAACCCCGAAGCTTTCCGATTCCCTCAGATACACAAAGGAACAGGGTAGTTTCCCCAAGGTGTTGTCAGAGGATGTGACATCCTTTTACTAACCTACTGGATGATACAGAAAAAGCCACTTCATCTTCCTCTTTCCCTTGTTCAGCAAAATTTTGGAGGCTCCCCATGGCAGAGATTGCCACTGTTTGCATGAGCTCGGCTAAGGTCCCCAGGGACCCTTCAGCACAAAATACAGCAGTAGCCCCCTCTCAGGCCCCAGGAAGGACAGAATGGTCCCTGAGCGGGCAGTAGCCACTTCCCCCGGTGCTGCGCTTTGGCAGACGCAGTAGCTTTGGCTCCTAAATCCCCCTCCGGCAGCTGGGTGCTACCGGAGGGTGCTTGGCCGCTCCCGGCCGGGGTGTCGGGCAGCGCCCGCGGAGGCGGCTGCTCCAAAGGGGCTGCGCTGGGAGGCCCTGACCTCTTGTGGTCAAGGAAGAGCCCATACCGCTTCTCCAGGGGGAAAAAAAGGAGGAAAAAGGAAAAGGTGTGTTAACCCTGGTGCAGCTCTGGCTAAATTTTGGCTGCTTGCCTAATCTTTTTCTGCTTTCCCGGGGCATTATCATGTTGGGCACTGAAGCAGCTCTGTGGTGCTTCCATGGGCATCCAGCAGCTCCTGTGGTTGCTTTTCCATGGATTAGTTATTTCAGATGCATGACTTGGCAGGACTCATCCTGCAAGAGGTATCCCTGTTCAGTCACAGAGAGTTTTGTCAAATTTTAAATGTTGGGCTGAAATTTTCCGTGCTAGGGGACCTTACCTCGCCCTGGACCATTTTTACTCCTAGAAGTCTTGCTCTGAGGAAAACTATTTTTAACATATTCAGAAATAATTGTGCTGTGATTGAAATGTTCTCTGGAAAGGTTTAAACTCTGGAAACTCTGGAAAGTTAGGAAGAGCATCACTTGAATTTTTTCTGAGGTAAGGCAGCAATGATCTGAATGAAGTCTGTGACTTTTTGGCAAAGCTATAGGTCTTTCAAATCTACAGTTTGCCCATGCTTGGCAGCTCTTCACATGTCTCAGCACCTTTTCTACTGAAGATTTTGCCCACTGCCATGCCTGGTCTAGCCTGAAGCTCTGCAGGATTTTCCTTGTGGTCCTAACTCCAGCTTCTCTGTGTAATATCAGGTCTCTAAGTCCCACTTTGGGAGCTGGGTGACAAAACTGAGGGCTGGATACAGAAATTGGCTAAATGAGGGAAGAGGATTGAAAGAAACATCCTGAGAACATGTTTTGAGTTCTGATGGAAAAAAAAAAAAACAACCAAAAACTATTTCAAGTAAAGATGAAGATGGGTTTCACCATTTCGACAGTTCCGTGACTTCAGTCAGTAGCAATGCAAACAAAGCCTGTGCAACAGCAGCTGTGCTTCCTGTTTCAAAAACCACCCAAGCATCCCACCCCTCTTCAGAGTTACCATCTTTGGGGTCTTGTTGCTTTTTTTTTTCCTCTTCTTGTCAATAGCACTAGCAGTTCTTCAGAAACAAGGCAAGTGAAGAGTGACAACACAGAAGGGTCACACTGGGAAGGAACAACATGTACTCATGTCCCTTCCCCTCCAGGGCCAGAGCCAGAATTGGGGCTCCCCACACTCCCATGGCTCGTGGTCGGCCCTGGGCAAGGCATTGCTAGTCAATGCCGCTCCTACAGAACCTGTTCTACACCAAGCAGCCAGGGATGAAAAATTGTCTCTGGAGATTTGGGCTGCCCTAGCCGCAGCGAAAGTGCTGTACACCAATGCTCTGTACACCAAATATGTACCAGCATTGAGGCAAGGCGTGATAACCAGCACTGCTGACCAGTACTGCAGCAGCTCATATGGCAGAGGCCGGGGCCACGAGACTTACATTACTTACCCTGGCAATATGTGACAGTAGTGCCATGCTGGATGATGGTATTTCAACATACATATTTTTTTTCAGTTTGTTGTCCCAGAACCCTGTAAACTTCTACACACAGAGTTACATTAGAAGAGCAGGTTAAATACCCAGAAACTGAGATGCCCAAACAGCTATGAGACCTTAACTCTTCCTCTTTCCAAACCCCACCTTGGCGCAGGATACTCAATTGCTGACTCAACTCTCAATAACTGACCACATACTGTTTCCCCAAAGGACACCTGCCCAGCCAGGTTAAGCTCTGGAATCACTCTGGAAAAACAAAGTTTTCCTTGTTTTTGCTGTAGAGTCAAATTACTTTAGCTTAACATCTTCCAGATGGTGTGATTTTCAGTGCCTGGCTTGAGATTTTCAGCCCCAATTGGAATAAATGCTGAGTATTCACAGCTGTATTGACATTGCTGCTGCTTTTAGCACTGTGTAAATCTGAACATGGGGAGAAAGCACATCCTTAGTGCCTCAAAACTGGGACACCACGGTAGTAGTCAATCTTCATTCCAGCTTGTGAGTGTTAGACCTGCAACCTTCTTCTTTTTTCAACACTCAGAAAAGACACTTCATTTCTGCAAGTCAAGAAAGGTAATGGACCTGCAAATTGACAGTGCCTTTGTACTTTATTTAAGGATGGAGATCCAGCAAAGACATCAGCTTGGCTTTTATTTCTGCTGCAATATATTACAGATTTGGGGTTAATGAAAAATAACCTGTGATAAGATTTCAGTTGAGATAAACAAAGGAAAGCACAGTTTGTCCTGACCTCCTGAGCGTAAAAGAAACCACATCTCACTGAACAGCCCTTTTTATGTGGTAGATGGAGTGAATAGCCCAAAATATATATGAGATACATGTACTGAGTTCATATTTAAGAAAAGTGTAGTGTAATAAGAATTGCCCATACACAGAGATCAGAGTTAATATATTGGACAAAAAGATAGAGGAAATGATCCCTATCTTGTGTTCTGCCAAGCCACTAGATTCAAGTGTGCTATTGTGTCAGTAGTGCTTGATCTGAAAGACTTCATTATTAAGAAGTCAATGCTCAACAGCAGCATATACTGGTACAACGAATTGTGCTAATTTCAAAAGTCTACATCCTACAAAGCTTCTGTAAGTTACTTGTACTCATAAATCATCCTCTAGGGATTGAAACAAAGCCAATAAATCAAAACCAGACCATAACCAAGTTCACAAGAAGAAATTATTTCTAGATTAAAATAAGAACCTTCCTGTACAGTAGTGGTATACAATGTGCATGCATCTGTATGCATTGCAGTGTGTAATGCATGCTCAAGTAGTCTGTCAAGAAAGATATATACTAAAACATCGTAAAGGATTGACTGACTGTATACCCCTAAAATGACAATCTGGCTGAGTTTTCTTTCTAGAAAGCCTCCTAGACTTAGAAAGGTGGATATGTTTTCATTGCGTGAAAGACATAAACCAGCAACCTGAGGAATTTGTGCTTGCCTTGTGTTGATTATGGAACAGAAAAACTAATTGTTCTATAGGGCCTATATGAAAATATATATTCAAGAACTTCTTTACTTGTGGAAGACCAGATACCCCATTTGCATATATAATATGCACCCTGTTCACCAATCACCTGCACTTCTCAAAAATTTAATTTGGAAATGTTTATGCAAAGTCATAACCTGTTCAATGTCATCATGAGTAGGTTTGACATGTCCTGCACGAATCTCTGCCTTTCATGCTGAAAATGTAGCCGAGAGTGTCCTTCAAATATGGTGCTTAAATTCTATAATAAGGAAGCAGAACTGAGCCTTTGACATTATTTAAATTAGAAGAGGGGCTGAATGCAGGGAGAAATCTTTATAGTATTTTACTGGACATGGATAATGCTTAGAGTCAGTTGAGGGCTGTGCGTGACATGATTCCCAGCAATGAAATACCCCTGAGAGAAGGTTACAATTAATCATCAAATTTTGTGTTACCACCCAGCAAGATTTTTATTTTTTCATGCTGAGAGACTTAAGGGAGAGAAAACAGAGCTTGAAAAGACTATGTCCAGACATACTTGCTTAATTTGGCTTTGAATTTGCTCTTGCTTCAAAAATTATTCTGAACATCTGGCTCCTTTGTTAATTAGAGAGAGCATGTTTTATTCCCTTGACTTTTTGGTAAGAAAAAATGAATGCATTGTAGTCCACCATATGATGAGAAACCATTGTAACAGTAACAGTTTGCAGGAACTGAACATGACATCATGCTACTCGTGATACGCCTCTGTGTGTGCGTGTGTGTGATCATCACAATAGCAATTATTTTCCCAAAGGACCTGAAGCCACACACAGGAACTCCACCACCATGGGCAGCCAGGAGTGCAGCACTTGCCTGGCACCATGACGGCCAGCTCAACCCAGACAGGAACTTACAGGTAGGAAGAGTGATTTAGCCAGATGAGAAATAGTTCTTCTCTTTAGTGATGTTCAAAAGAGCTTAAAGGTCAGAGGTGATCAAGACTTTGCTTTCTGAGACATCAACCTCTGCCCCATTCCTATCCAAACAGTCATCCTCAGGTTTGGCTCCCTTGGCTTCCTCACCATGGCATATATAGCTTTTTTTTACAGCAGAGGGACAAAGTTTGAAGCCCCATGGAGACTTTAAGGCAGTTCATCTGGCCAGCAAACAGTTCACCTCCTGGTATGCAGAAAGATCAGAGGCTTCTCTGTGCTCCCTTCATACTCTTCAGAGATGTCTCCATCACCACCACTTCAGTCATGGCGACATTTAGGAAAAAGGAGAACAAAATGTAGCTGCCTCTTGTGACATCCAACTGGAGCAGTGGCTCCTGGTAAGTGATGGCAGACAACAAGAAATAGAGCAAAGTCAGGACCTTTTGTTTCACATTACCAGCTCCAGTGTCACCTCAGGGAGCTGCTGCTTCTCCCTTTCACATTAGAGTGGAGAACAGCTTCACCAGACCTCAAACTAAATCATCAGCATCATTGTGGTGAGGAAAGCAAACCGTGATACAAGGGCCCTCTGTGCATCACAGAGTAGATCTGCAGACAAGGGTTTGGGGCTTGGTTTTCAAGGAGTTTTATTAAATAACATATTAAAATGCAGTAATAGTGGACATTAAACAATTACTGTTTAATCAAAATGGTGGGAATTGGATTTTTCTCAAGAAACCTTCTCACCTATTCCATTCTCACAGAATCTAAGTAAATTAAAATTGAAAAGCAGTACTCCAGCAGACTCAGAGAATAATGCAAAAGAGCCCTTGAGGAACAGAGATGCTAGGGCTGCCACTCCTCACTCGTTAATGATGAATAAGATCTTTAATGATTACCCACATTGGAGAGGATCCTTTCCTGTGGAGGAGAACAAAAATACCACGCTCCTGTCAAAACACTGCAGGTTTCTGCTGACTTCCTTCATCGCGGAGTTGCCACCTCTGACAGGCACGAGGGCTCAGTCCCCCAGCCCTCCCGGTCTCTGTGAGTCAGGGCATTCCTCGCCCACAGGCAGCACCAGTGGCAGGACCCTGTGCAAACCTTGCAGCCAAGCATAGCTCAGGGCCCCAGGGACTGGGGAGGCATCTTCCAACAGCCACTCCTCCCCGCTGCCGAGGACATCGTGGCAGCAGACCTCAAAGCTGAGCTTGCAGCACCTGCCTGGCTGGCATGGGGAGCAGGACACCTGGGATGGAGAGAGGACAAAGGGGAAGAGGGGAGGGAGAAACGGCAGAGCAGGGCTGGCATCACTTGCAAAAGGCTGCGAGGTCATGCAACAAGCTGTCTGTCAGGCTGACATTGCAACGGTCTTGTTGCAATGCTGTTCCTGCTCAGTTTTGATCTTTTTATTTTTTACCTTTTAAAACCTCGATTTCACAGACTTCACGGTCTTTTCTGTGCAATTTAGGTTTCATATACATCCATGGGTACGTGCAAGCACACGTATGACCTACTTCACTTCTTCTGCATGGGTCATTCATGAGAAATACTCAGGTGATCTAAGATATTGCCTACCCAGCGCAAGGACAGTGAATCCTGCAAATGACTGTGGGGAGGAGGGAATTTCCTCTGCCGGGACACCTGATTTTCCCCAACCAAAGTGACTCTCTCTGAAGCAAGCTGACTTTGCAAATATGTGCTGGCTAAAGGAGCCACTGATACAAACAGAGGCTACACTGTCACCGTGTGCCAAATGTGTCAGCGAGGCTGGGGACAAGCTGGACTGTGTGAATGGCAGCCCTTCCTCGCAGCCCCTGGCACTTCCGCAGGGCTCCCTTCACCCCCACCCACAGCCCTCCCACACAGGCCACGGCCCGGCAGCCTGGGAAGGGCTGCTGCGACTGCAGGCAGCCTCCCACAGTGAATGCATCGCACAGAGATTATGCTCCGCACGGCCAAAGGCCGGTGCTGGTTTCCAGAAGCCCATGGAGGAGGCATTTGCAATTGTTTTTCCCTCCTGTAAGCATCAGCTATATGGGTCTGACAGTTGACCTGGGTGGATCTTGATAGACCTGAGCAACCTCCTCGAGCAGTCTCGAGGTAACAAAAGGCCTCTGTAAAGCCATGTAAAGCAGACAACTGGCATTGCAGCATGCTGGTACTCTACTAGTAAGGAATTAGCACAATGAGAAAATGTTCTCACCACCAAACTGCAGCAGTGTCTGGGAAAGCAAGACAGATGTCCACTTCTACCCGTGCAAAGCTCTTCTGATGTTCATGGGCAATCTCTGCCCTCTCCTCTTTTTCCATGCAAAACTTGGTCACTGGAGGCAGGGAGGGGGTGCAGTCAATATAGTCATAATTAAATATATTTACGAATGATCTTTAAACTCCAGCACTTGGAATAGTCCTGAAAGTAAAGATTTAGCCTTACTAGATTTAGGATGTAGTAAAATTTTAAATGGGCACATGCTCTTCTGGGGTAAACTGGTGTAAAAGAAGTTGCATGACACTATATCAGTTGAGGTTCAGTTCTAAATTTTACTCTTCTGGGTTTTTCCAAATAATAAAATTAGATGAAGTCTTGAATGCTGGTAAGAATGACTGTGAGACCAAACTGGAAAGGACACTATTGGTTTTGCCATCTTATCAAAACTCTGGCTGAGTTGCCAGATTTTAGTCAAACAATGAGTTTTGAGTTATTCACAATGGTAACTCAGAGGCTGAATCTATTTTTAAATGGTCATATTTCAAACTTCACTCTGCTTTTAAATCAAAGAGGACACCTAACCTACTTCCAGATATTTCTCTGATTAGTTTCCCAGCAACAATATCTAATTGCATTAACACAGCTGTCAGAAGGGGGTTGCCTAATAAAATGTAGCCTTTGTCAAGGGGAAAGAAAAGAAAATTTTATTAGTTTGTTGACCAGGGCATTTCTACAGATTGAGTCTGCTTCTCTGGTTTATATCATTGCTCAGATCTGACTCTTGTCACTGTACAATTTGTCTGGTTTAATATCTCTAATATAAGTATCTGAAGGGATTATGGAGACATATTAAACCGGAAGCATATATGGAATATCTTATTAAACAGTGTTTCTGCATTATCTAAAACAGATGTAGTATTGTAAAAGAAATAAAAGGGTTTATTAAGCCTCCAAAGCTGTCTTAGTCCATCTGCGTAAATTGGCAGGTTGCATGAAGACCTTTTTGTTATTTATAAATAGAATCATGCCCAAAATATAACTGCACATCCAAACAGCTTCTAATTTAGGAAGGGTTAAAATCCTGGGTCTTGATATCTATCTTGCAGCTAAAGACTGTCATTATTATCGGAGGTTTTACTGCTGGCTTCCTCTGGTTCTTGTGGTTTGGTTTTTTTTTACAAGCCAGCCTCCAGTTAACCCGGACTCTTTCATTCATGTCATCAGCATCTTGCATGTGTTATATCAAATAAATGTAGACATCCTCATCAGCCTTACATTGTTTTTTGCTTATAAAATACAATAGAATGATCATTAAACCTTATTGGCTTCAGCAATTTCCTTGTAAATCCAGAGCAAGAAGGAAACAAATGACCTGAAATCACCATCTGTGAGACAAAATCCTTCTGGGTGAACCCTGCACATAGGTACTTTTTAATTGGGTGGATGCTCTGAGTGCAGGTCTGTTACCTCTAGTAAGTCCAAAAGCAGCAGCTCTACACAGAAGCAGTCCACACAAAACCACATCCAAAACCTGTGGGCTTCAGCAGGTCTGCGAGTGCTTGTCTCTTGTCTGAATCAAACGCCACCTGCACTCCGCAGTGCAGGGGCTGGACAGCTGCGCTCATGTACCCATGCTGACACGCTCCCAGCCTGCACCCACTGCACCAGCTCCACTCACACTGCCGCTCCAGGCCCCCAGCATCCGAGAAAGCCATGTCATTTTTATGCAGATGTCTCAAAACTGGAACTTGAGAGCCCAGTGTAGGGCCAAGGGTAAGGCTGTTTTACAAGTTTTGAGAAGCTATAAAATCAAGAGGGATGTAGCCCAGTTGAGTCAAGATTTCCTATAGTTGCAGCTGAAACATTTATTTCCACTTGCTGAGTGATCTGTAAAAATCCCTTAACTCCAGGATCTAGTCAGAGCACCATGTTCAATGCCTGTGAGCTGCCTGCAATGAAGCCCTTTCCCCATGGTAAATGCAAGGGAGCTTCTCCCTGTTTCACTCTGACATGCAGCCACCTCAGTTCCCCAGACACTTGCAGGAGGATGAGAGCATGCACATGCACCCTCCCTGTTGAGAAGCAAAGACACACAATCCTGTGGTAATTTCTTTGTGTGTCAAAGTCTTAAAAAATTTTTCTTTAAAACGTACTTTCAGTTTGTAAAGATTTGTGTGAGGCAGCCACTAGCCCAATGTTAGCATGTGGAGTATGACAGCATGTAGATCTGGGAAAAATATTGTATTGTAGGCAAATATTGTATATTGTAGGGAAAAATATCGTGCAAAAATAGAACCATAGTGCTTCCTATTCCAGGTACAGTAGCAAGGACATCCCTGGCTCCCGTAAGCTACATAGCCTTCAAAGGAATGTAAACAGTATCACTCTCTTTCTAACTTGATTTTGGGACATATCATTATTTGGAGATCTAGTCTCTGTTTCTTTCTTAATTACTTAGGTATCTTTTGATTATAGAGCAGGGGCTCCACAGTTGTCAGCTGTATTCATCAACAAGAGCGGAGGAGATGGGTGCCTGTGTGCGGCCCAGGGATGAGCACTGCATGGGAAGGGATAGGCTTGATAACAAAATGCCATGCTTAGCAGAAACCCTTGATTTTTTGTCTTTAGATCCCCAGCTAAAGCTACTTGAGTTTCACCGTAGTCACAGAGCAGAGTGTGACATTGTGCCATTTAAATATTGTTTACCTCTCTCCCATAGAGAAAAGGCTGTAGTGAAGTTTCATCAACAACTAGCATTTAACAGCTGGCAGCGGACAGGCAGCATGACTTAGGGTGGTGGCTGGACATGGCTCTGCTTAAAACAGAAAAGCACAGGCAATCCTTACCCTGAGGAATCACTGCTGTTAATGACCCAATTTATTAAACTGGTAAAGCTGCTCATACACATCAACAGTCCCTGCTGGTGGGAAAGGGATTGGCTCCGGCACTTTTCCTCAAGACAGGTATAACTCATGAGCTTCTTCTAGCATCTGATGCCAGCCACCCAGAAAACTTATCTGGTGTTGGTAAAAAATGAGGCTGTTATCACTGTCACGCTTAGGAAATGTTCTGTGCTTTACAGTGACTGTATTTTCTTAGGCAATAGCAGGAAATGGCTGAGATTCTCACATCTGTGTGTTACTTCTCCTTCTCCAAATCAAACTGAACATCAGTCATGGTTACACAGACTTTTTAGCAATAAGTTTCTCTGATTGAGCTAGTCTGATGAGAAACTGTTCCGTTCCACAAAGACAAGTCATTAATGTTTCTGGAAGGTTTTTCTAATTAATGCTTGGCTTACATTATTTCTTTGTGGTGTATGCCTGCATGCTAGAAAATTAGGGGCACGTGCTCTTTAAAAAAGACAAAGAATTATGTTCTTTAAATCTGGTTTTAATGTTGCAGGGTGAAAATAAAGACTTTCTTGTACCTCTGGACATAGTATCTTAGTCCTTGCATGACTGAGGCTTTCAGTGACCTCTCTGTGGCCAGGTCTTCAGGCCTCTGTTCATTCCCTTCTTCCTCAGCTCTGCTGTTAGTCATACTCCCTTCTACAAAAAGTGACCAGTCTACGTTACTTTTCTCTCCATCTTTTCACCTCTACTCTCCACCCATCATTACAACAGCCTTCGCTGAGGTGTCTGCATTGCTTTTTTGAGACTTTAGATTCTTTATCAAGCTGCTCTGCACTTTTCCTTAGATAACTTGATCTACCCAGAGTTTCAAACCTCCTCTTAGACCCAGTTCCCAAAATTGTCTTGCTGCTCATGATCTTTTTCCCTCTATCCTGTTCCATATGTATTTTTATTTTTTCCTGACTTCCTCTAGGAGATACTTTGCTAGCATCTTAACCTGAAGTTGGCTAAATCATAATGCCCTACAGAGCCACCAATGGATAGAGATGTAAGAGATGGCAAGATATCTTCTTCCACTCATGCAAATAAATGTTTACCTATCATCTATTGACATTTTCCAGTACTTTCACTACACCCTTAGACAGCCTCCTTTAATGTCTGACCATGGTAACACTTACAAAGTTTTCCAGTTCCACCATACTCTTCCTGTAAGGTGATTTCTTCCTGTCCCTCCTGCAGCTGCTGTGGGATTCAAGTGATAATCACATTTCTACCTACCACACTGGAGGTATGTTACCATGTATGTCCTCTATTCCTCCCCAGTCTTCTCTTTGTTTTGAACTAAGCAAACCCAACTCTGCTCCCAGCAAGTAATGTTTTCCAGACTTGCTGTCACTTTGTTCTCTTTTCTCTAGTCCCCTGCAAATGTATTCACATCTGAAAACATGATGCATAAAAATCAAACTTCCTAAGAGGCTTCTCAGGACTGAACAGAGTTGTATTACTGAGCTTTACTTATGGCTCTCCTGGTTTTGTTTCTCTCAGTTTCCCTCTCTTCCTGTTTTGTGCTACTAAACGTGCTACTACTGTAACTTATCACCCTGATGCACTGCGTTTACTGACAAATCCAAACCTACAAGAATACACGAGATGGCTTCTTATATCTTTATTAAGAGAATGAGAAAATATACACTATTGTCCTTGTTCTGCACACCTTCCCTGCGAAAAAAGTGAAGTTTTCCAAGGTTACCCCAAGGCTACAGTTATGCTTGCAGCCTATAAATCTGATTTATAAACTCATTGACCATCTCAATTCTCGTTACTGTAAGTGCAAAACAAAACAAACCCCACTGGCCACAATTTTCTCCGCCCTTCAGCATTATTCATAAATGAGGTTGCCTGAAGGGAAGTATTAAATCACTGACTGTTACAAATTCTCTCCTATACAGTTAGTACTTCCAAACTCTAGTCCTTCTCCTTGAATCTTGCCTTTCTTCTATTATCATTTAAATGACTGACAGCTCTAATTATTGTACTCATAGGCAAGGACTTAATTAACCTAATCAGCCTGCCATGGAGCTGACAGGTATGCTTTTCTGTCAGAGTTAGGTCAAAACATGTAATCTGCAATGAAAAGGAGCTCTTTTTCAGCTGCTCTGGCAGTAGTTCAGTGCATCTATGCCTCTCCTCAGGCCACTGAGTCGTGTGACCTTGCAGTTCACAATGAAGAGTGACAATTTTAAAGTGTATGTCAAAAAGCTAGTCTTCTCTGACCCAGTTTCCAGACACAACATGATGGATAAATGCCAACAAAGCAGCAGCCTGTGTTATCAAACAGTAACAGGGCCAAAGCAGAGGGGAGCATTGCTTCAGTACTGCCCAGAAATGATTGCTGTCAGCATGGGGCAGCATTGAGAGCTTTGTTTTCAGGGTGTGAGCAGGAGAGTCAAGGTGAGACCACACAGAGCTGCCATCCTAAGCACTCCTGGGTATCTGTGCCTGTACTGACTTAGCACCCTGACCACTTTCTGGTCATCCCTAAAGGAAGCAAAAAACCAAGTCCTTCTGCAAGCTGTGGCTGCTGTGTATTGTTAGGAACAGGTTGCTACTGCATACCTGGAGTAAACCCTTGCTGCTCCGCTATCACAAGGTCTGGGAGAGATATAATGGCTGTAGAAAATTGTGACCAACAGTTTGCATTTCTTCCTCTCCCCAGCCCTCTCTGAAGCTGGAGCTGCTGCATGCCAGAGTGGGAAGCCCAGAGTGATTTTTATTAACTTGCTGGCTTACCCCAGTCTAAAAATAATACAACATACTACCATCCTGACAAAGCCTTATGAATAACAAAGCTGATCTAAAATTAACCCAGCTAGGCAGTTACCTATAAATCAAAATATATAAAAAAGCATTTATATAAATAGATCCTTTAATGCTTGCTATTTTTTTTCAGTTACTTGATTTCTGTGAGTTCTTCACTTCCTTATTTCTAAAGGAGTTTCAATACAGCACAGAAAGCTAAAAGTTTTTCCTTCACATTTTGCGTATCTAAGAAGTTTAGTTGTTCCTGACAAGTCCATCAATAGCAAAACCTGTGGTTTGCATCATTTCTCCCTTTTCAAAAGGGATAGTTGAAATCCCAGCTGGCAAGGGATAGCCAGTTTGCTTTCAGACCCAACCTGGATCGATGGCTTTGATATGTTTAAATCATACAACATCAGCAAGTGGCAAGTCAGACTTCTCCATGTAGGCTTTGTAAGCAGTGAGGGCATAAAGTCATAAAGTCAGAGTTAAGCACAGGTTCACTCTGGTTCTGCACTGTACCTGGCTGCTTCCAAACAGCCTCCTCTTCGTCCTTGAAGAGATGAGCCAACATAAAGCCATCAAAAAGATTAAGGTCAGTAGTAGTATAACACATATGTTTATAAACATATACATGGCTTTTATGTGAGTGCAAGTGCTTTTTTAACAAGGGCAACCCCATGAGTAGGGAGGATTTTCTGGGCATAATCCTCTCTCCTTGAGGAACAAGCTTCTCCCCAAGCATTTACCAGTCTCTGCTTCCCTTGTGAGGATCTAACTACCTCTCTCCTCACATCTCATTTTCCTTTCACTGGTGTCACCAAGGCAATTGCTCTCCTCAGGCAGAATTTTTCCCCACTTGCTTGATTGCTTAAAGTTCTGGCTTCACCACTACTATAAGATCTTAACTGTGAAAGGGCTGGAGCAGCTGCAGTGCTGTTGGCAGACAGCCTCTCAACATACTCACTTCCTTTGACAGTTTCCTATCCTAGGAATTATCCCCTTGGTGAAAAATCAGCCAACACAGAGAAAGGTGTTTCCCCATTAGCAGTTTCCTGCCTCCCATCAGGGAAGTCAGCTGCCAGCAGTAGTGACAAATTTGTAACAGAAAAAAATCAAAAAGAAATTGGAAACTAAGTTGGAAAGCCAAAGACTGGGAGAATACTGCAAAGAGCTGGTGTCTGTCTTTATGTGAAGTCTCTCTGTCCTTGGACCACTGTAAGGAGGAAAGTACTTGAAATAAACTTGCATAGACATCACTCATTAATGAGATTGCATCCTTACCCATGACCTCTCAGACATCCTACTGCAAGAGCCAGCCACACAGTCAGTCTTGGAGTTCAACCTTTGCAGGTGATTAACAGGCATCTGTTTCCAAGCACTGGGTTTCCCTCTTCCAGTGTCATACCAAAAGGATTTAAAGCAGACTGACACACCAATCCCATTCAGATGATAATGCCTATTTCACCCATCCATGTGTGAATTTATTTAAACCTAGACTTACTTCAAACCACCTCAGTCCTGTTACTTTCAAAATATTAAGGGAAACCTGGAATTTGTATCTACCTAGATGATACCAGTATGTCATATTGTAAACCAAACCTAGATGACAGAGTATATCATATTGTAAACCAAATTTCATTGTGAAAGGAAAACAAATATATCCTTAAAAGCCAAGTCTGGCTAGGTTAAACACCTAGATTATGGATCACAAACTGCGTAGGTCTCTAACCCCCACACCCGAGGGCTAGAGAGAACAAATGTGCAGAAGAGCAGACAGCTAGAAACAAATGACCAAGTCCAAATGGTCCCTGAGGAGCATGGACAAAGGCAAAGCATTGATGTTTATAATAAGGAATCTGAAATCTTAATCTAGTGCTTTAGAAATGTTAAATGCACCCTGAAGTAAGCTAAATCATGTAGAATACCAGCACCTTGAGAAGATCTTGAAAACTTCATGAAGGACCCCATAATGTGTAGTCACAGAATCACATAATGGTTTTGGTTGGAAGGGACCTTTAAAGATCATCTAGTCCAACCCCCCTGCCATGGGCAGGGATGTCTTCAACTAGATCGGGTTGCTCAGAGCCCCATCCACCCTGACCTTGAATGTTTCCAGGGATGGGGCATCTACCATCTTTTTTGGCAACCTGTTCCAGTGTCTCAACTAGTTGTGACATGCAGGACATCAATTTGTCAGGTGCTATGATTCATCAGAGCATTGACCTGTTACACAACTCAAAATACAGCCAGAAAGACATTTGTGATGATGTAGTTTGATTTTAGTATTTCAGAAAGCAGACACTTTGTTTATATTTCTGAAAGTCTGCTGCTGAAGAGAGCTGATTCATGCATACCTTCATATTCACAGTGCAGGCCAAAAGGAAATCATGAGTCTGAAATAAGTAGAGATCTGGTACTTAGTATTACAGTCAAACCAAATGTGGGACCACTGTAGGCTGAGCAAGGGCTTGGTTTTGCAAGCACAGTTGAGACAAGAAGTTGAAGCAACAAACTGAACTGTATTGCCTAGAGCATTTTTATAAGATGCACATTGAAGGACAGCCAAAGAGAATCTCCCGTAGTCATTGAACCCTCATTGCTTTTAATGTGCAGGAAATAGGAATTAAAATTAGAAGATGAGCCTCTTGAAGCAATATGGAGTCCTGGGAGGCTCTTAATTTTATTCTGAATTTATTTAGGAACAGAAGGATGGATTCTAACTTTAATTTTAAGCACACATGCTCAAACATCGTGGCTATTAAGGACTTCACAGATTAACTCCTGCTTACTTGTGTTTATAGCCTCAGTAACATATCAGCTGCAATGTAGTTATACAGATTGACACATCTGAGAAAGAAGTGAGTCTTACTCATCTTAACACTTGAAAGCCTCTTAAAACAGTGTATGTAAGATACATAATAAACTCATATTACTGCCTAATGCCTAAACTGGTAGACTAGATTGGTAAGGTTTCTGAAGAAGAGACTGTTTCCCTATGCCTGTTTGCACTGCATCCAGGGCAAAGAAAGGGGTGTCCTGTTGGGTTCAGCAGAGTGAATCCCAAAACCTGTTCTCTCTGAACAATACCTTTCCATCGGCTTGGTGACAGGATGCCTCTGTTCACAGATGTTGCAGAGACACTCTTTTCAGGACTATTTCTACTCAGACTTTCTCACGGAGAGTAAGTAGAGCAGGGAAACAACTTTCAGTGGAAAAGCATGCAAACAACAAAACAAAACAAACCCCTCTAAGTACGGGTAGATTAAGAGTCTGGGAATCTTTTGATCCCTTGGACTCAGCTGTCCTCTAGCAGAACAGAGAAGAGCTGACTGAGGAAAATAATGCCAAACAACTGGATTTCTAGAGGAGAAAAGCTGAATGAGGCTAGGAGTGAATGGGAAAATGTGTTTGTCAGTGAGGCCAGCTGGTTGAAATCCTAGCATTGCCACAATCAAACAGGAGCTTTGCTTTTGGCTGGATGGGGAGCCAGGCATTAACCACTGAGTTCATTGAGGACATACACCTTATAAACAACATTCAATTTGGGAGTTAAAAAATGTATCATGAAAACATTTTGAAAATTCATCATTTGGATAAATTATAAGGAAGTGTAAGTATAAAGAAAATATTACAAAGAAATTAAAAAAATTATTTCCATCTGAGATAAAAAACTATAATGGGCATTACTGAGAGATACATTAAGATTGTTACTGCTAAAGTTCAGATACAGCTGTCAAATTGTAAGGTACACTTCACCTTTGACAAAACCTGCCCATGTGGGCTTCAAAAATAATGAAACCTTGTATTTATCAATATCATAGCAACATATGGAGTGTGTACATGCGTTATACATCTATACGCATGTATACACACAGAGCAAAACTCATTGAGTGAGATTATTTTTGTCTAGGGACCAGAATAACTGCGTTTGAAACATTATGCTGGTTTACCAGCCCTTGGATTATAAACATTGTAGTGCTAGTCTATACCTAACTCAGCTCCCACTCAAATCAAGATAGCTGGAAAATTTCTGAAAAGCATGTTTTTTATTTGAAATCGCCAACCTATACAAATGCAAAAGTTTCAACACCATGTCTTGATTTTTGTAGATACTTTTCCTGATTTCTCCTCACCTGTCCACCTGGGCCAAAGGATGACCAAAGACCCAGCAGGTCTGGTTTCCCAGCTGATGAGCTCTTGGCAGTTCCCAGGCTTTTTTAAATCCTCAGGTCTCAGATCAGCTGCCTTCATCTTAAGACTCTGGGGCCCCTGTAGCCTACAGCTAAAAAACTATATATGCTATATATACTATAAACCAGGTATCTGTATGCTATAAGCCAGGATCTTCCCCCTTTTCAGAGAGTACTTTTTAACTCTTGGTTTTGTCAGAGATCAGAACAAGATTAATTTTTTTAATATTGATGTCTTCCACAAATTGGAATTGCTTTTTCCACCCAGTTCTGATCACTTTCTCAAGCATGAAATGTCTGTTTTTACAGCAGGAAGCTGAAAATTTTTATCATCTCAGCTGGCATTATTCCTCAACATTAACCATGGGCCAGTATCTACATTGCTAACTGCAACTGGCAAGTGGTTTAGTCCAAATTCCAGACCTACTTCCCAGTGTTCAATATGAACATTTGTGTCTTGGAAAAAACATTTGAAGAAGGGTCTCCTTAAGTATTTTAAGTTAAGCAGGAATCAACTAACCCAAGGACGTAAACATCTGAGAGATGTACCAGCATGTAGAAACTAAAGCACATAGAAACTCCCATTTCCCCCTGGGGTTCCTGACTGCCCAAAGACTAAATGTTAAGCATGAAAGAGGCACTCAGGCATGGACAGAAACTTGTGGGTACTCCCCTTTCCTGGAGCCTGTTGAGCTCTACTTAAATGCTGCCCCAGAAGAAATATATTGTCTTCCAAGGACAGCAGGTGTCCTTTGAATCACAGGAACCTGTCAAACTCATTGCAATCCATTTATATATATATATATATCTCCTGTGCTGTGACAATAATAGCAATGAAGAAATATGATGCTTATACTTATAATGACACTAATATCAAATGAAACTGAAAAAAAAAGCTAATAAAAAACCCCACAGATTTTTAACAGATTCATTGATAAAATGACTTCAGATCTCCTTTTACTAACAATGAACCTTTTTCCTAAGCAAGCCAATATTGATCCATGTGGCAAGGGAGAAAACATAAAATATTTATTCATTCATAGAAAAACAGTAAGCAAAATTTTTGCTAGGTAGCCAGACATTTGTGCAGGATGCTGGGAGTGCACAGGGAGTAGTCTATTAACAGAGCTGTTCTGCATATTTTGTGTAGGTTACTCCTCATGTTTTGAGCTTCTCCTGAAAGGCCAAGATTTACCGCCTGGAACAGAGGAGGGTGTTCATTCATCCAACAAAAATTAGTCTCTGGTGCAGGTTTAAGGCAACCGGCAGTGCAGGCCTTAACTCGATGAACCTGGAAAGGCCCACACCTCCCACACCACTGCATTTCAAATAAGAAATTCCTCGGCACAAAAGGCTCAGCCCACGGGACTTCTCCAGACAAACAATCAGCCTGCAGTGCTTCACTGGGCATAAGGGTCTTGGCAAGGTGCCACTCACTATCATTAAAAGTGTTTATAAAAAAAATGTTCATTTTTGGCCAGCTTTTTTTCCAAGGCCGGGCCTCCACCCCCGCATCTTCAGTGGAATGTGTTAATAATTTGCTTTGTCGACATGAAAGGCTCTTTGATAGGAGCAGCATAAACACATCTCACTGTGCTCAAAGGTCTTTGTCGGACAACAGAAGCATAGTTTCTGTACAGTGGCTTGAACGGAAAGAACAGACACATTTCTGAATCACTTTTCACTTTTTTTTCTGCCTTTTTTCCCTCCATTTATCTCTTCCTTTATTTCTTATAGTCTCTTGTAAATCACTGTGGAATACAAACAGGCAAGTGGTTCCGGACAAGAAATCCTGACTGATACTAGCAGCAGATGGATTAAAAATACCAGCCAGTCCCCACAGTCTGCAGTGTCATAAACCAAAAGTCACACCAAAACACAAGTCTGTCTCAGAGTATGTGACTGAGTGTAACCTGGAGCAGTGTGTAGCGTGGGAAGAGGGAAAAAACCGGTAGCTGTTGTCTTCTGATCCTCTCTTCAATAGCAGGTTGCAGGGCCTACTGAATAAATACAAATGGGAGATTGTCATTTATCTGGAGAAAAAACCATGTTATTATTACTTCAAAATGCAGTGTGCACTAGCAAGCACTGCCTAACTGTTGTCTCCTGGCTATAATACGTCCCCTTTTACTACCCAGTTTGAGCCATTGCATACATCTCCTCTATGCCAACATTATCGCTTTGAAAGCTCAACCTAATAGTGCTGAACCATAGCATCAGTCTTCAGTTCCATTTTAATCAGATCCCAAAGGAATAAAGATATAACTGAGATGCATGTTTTACTCATTTCCTGGTTTAAATGTCAGCACAAGTCTTATCACCAACCTGTCTCTTGAGGTATTAGTACTTCAGGACATCTTTCAAGGTGGGCTTTGTGTGGGCTTCTTTTTTCTCCTTTTTGCCTGTCCTTTCAATAAAATAATGCCTTTTTCCATGTGTAGACTTGTTTTCTCTTCTTTTTGTCTGTCCTTTTGATAAAAATGATGACTCTCTTCACAGCACACTGTCCCACCTTTACCTGTGTCTTTATTGTACTAAAGTGTTCGTTGTTCTTACTCTATGCCTCTATTTACTGTGGACAGATTTTTTTTTTTCATGACAGCCCTATCTAAAGAAAAATTAAATCATTTTACAGATGTGTTACCTAATGCATCTTAAGCATCATCATTCAGTCATTAGGATAAAATGGTCAGATATGCTGAAGAGACTTGAGACCCTATACTGCATTTTTAAAGGTAATTTAGTCATTAAAGGCATTTATCCACCCAGTGTTAAGCTCTTTATGTTGTAGACTACGACTACAGGTTTGGAATGAACAGCTGCGTCTCAGCTCCATTTGCACTCTGCAGCAAAGCAGCTTCAGTCTAGACACGTGCAGCCACCTATTTCCTTCTGGGAGAGACAATGCTCCTGGTGCTAAGGGCTCTGCCAATGCTTTTGACATGTATGTCCTGTTTTCAAAAGGATTTTAAATCCTTGCTGAACTCTACTCAGAGTGTCACTACTGAAAAGAGGGATTGAGATTTGTTAGCAAAAATGTAAGGGTTTAGGAAAAACATAAGCATTGTAATTTAAATGTAAGTTTGCCCCAGAGCAAGCAAAGCACATAGCCTCTGAGTTTACCTGAGGTGACAGGAGTGGACAGTTTTATGTCAAGTCTCCGATAGTCGAGTTTATATTGTGAGTAGAAGGGGTATTTAGCAGCTTTTAGCTACAGCAGCCCAGCAAGTGCTAATCTGGTCACTTTGTGCTGCTAATCTTGTTCTTTTCTATAATCATTGTTTCCAGCCCTAATGTTTCAGCAAACGTAATCACGGCTTGTCCTCTGCAACAATTCCTCCCGTGTAATACTCTCTGATAACATTAATGTCAAGCCTGATTTTCAGCTGTGGCTCCAGTGCTGTCCTAGGAAGGGAGAACTGCTGACACTGCAACACTACTGACAGGAGTGAAGGCGAGTCAGGACCTCTCATGATGGTGTCACATCTTTAAGCTAAATATGTGGGATGAAAGAACGTGTCTTGAAAATACTGCTGAATGATTACATATGGCAACTATTTTTGCTCATTCTAGTGCGTGAGAGCTCTGGGTCCATCATTCAGTGTAAAGTGGCCCTTAATACCACAGTTTGCCAAAAAGTCACTGCCCTTTTTAGCTTTTCTATATATACCTTTCCACAACCCTCCATGAAATAGCAACCATGTATTTTGATGTGGTTTCAGTGCAAAACCACTTAAAGAATGGTAGTTTCACTTGAGTTGTTTTGAGCGTTTTGGGCCCATTCAGAGCAGAAACTTAGGGAGTGCCTTGATACTGCGGAGCAAAGCAAATATTTGCACAAACCCTGGAGACCTAGGAGCACCAAGCTGAAAACAGACCTATTGTGTGTTGCCGCCTCCAGCCAGCATCTGTGGATTAGTGGTAGGCATAAGCAGGTTGGACCTGCTACACGTCTCTCCTGCCCTAGTGGCAACCTCTGGCAGAGCAGTGGAGCAGGCAGTTTTGGGGGGCCAAGGGGAAGGATAGCATTTTAAAGTGTAGTGGAAAATTCACCAGAACTTCTCTGCCTGCACCTGACTCAAAACATCTCTGACTGAAAGTGATTTTTAAGGGAAAGCTGTTTTACTGCCACAGGGATGTAGTGCTGTGGGGACATTCCTGAAAGAAAGGATCTTCTGCTCGACTGTTTGACTTCTGCATTGTTGGACATGTTTAAATACAATGACCTACACTGCAAAACACCCAGGTTCCTCTTAGATGATTTTTCATTCACTTGCAGGCTGATTTGCACACCCGGCTGCGTCTGCTGCTACCTGGGAAAAGGACAGGACAACATGCTGGTAAAAGGGGCAAATATCCTGCAGTGAACAAGATTTGCTTTACTAAACATGTGATGTCTGGAATTGGCTCACAAACATTGCCCTTAGCAAATACTTCTGTTTTCCCTGGCATGCTCTGAGTTACATGGCACAGTGATATAGCTGCCTGCTTCCTGTGAAAAGAAAGCCCCGCTCTGACCAGCTTCCCTACACCATACCTACTCTCTGTCTAGAAAGAACTCATAAAACTGGAGTAGACAGACCCAAGAGCAGGAGTGATCTGAAGCTGACTTTGTAGCAAGACCAGTCCTGACCAGTAATAGTGAAAATGTAGATATGACAGTATCTGCCCATGCAGGAGAGATTACAGAACTGAACAGGAGGATTTGGCTTAACAGTTGGTACAGGGGGATCAAAGCAGGTAACAGGTATAATGGGGTGGCCCCAGCCCTGCTGCTGTCTGGGCCTGTGAGTAAAGCTAGAGAAAGAAGGAACTAGAAATATGACTGGGGTATCTAAAGTATAGAGCTAGGCATTTATTTTTTGCTTCCAGACGATAGGCAAAGCTGCAGTTGCACTTTTCTGTCATATTCTTTCTCTTGTATAAAAACACAGGGAGCATTGCCAATCTTCTCCTGGTCATATTCCTGTTTCCTTAAATAAAAAATCTCTGTTTCCATGTTCCCAAGGAGTCTGGGGACGTATAAGCACAGGAGGGCTGGAGCACAGCTAGAAGTAAGAACGTGCCTTTTTGCTGAAAGATCTAGCCACAGTTTTCTTTATTTTAGAAGTAAAAACATAACAAATAAATAGTAATGACAATAAAACACTCTTTCATTGTTTGTCTTTATCTAATTTTGATGATACTTTGAATAGCTAATAACAATAATAACAAGCCATTGCTGGAAGGTACAAATAAAAAGCAAAGTCTCTTTTCATCCATGTGAAGGGTCCCTGCTCATGGGGGGACCACTCCTTGCAGCCTTTGCTCATGTGAGAAGTGTTTACTTACAAAAGGGTTTGCAAGGACTAAAGCATTAAGCACACAATAATAATGACAATTTTTTAGTGTGCTCAAAGAAAGAAAATAGAGGCACTTTATATTTTTGGCATAGGGTGAAAGTAATGCTTTTTTAAAATTATGAAATGTAAGAGAAACACAGCATTTCCAGGTAGGGAGGGCAGTGGGAGCTCCTGTCCTGACCAGTGCTGGGTGCTGCCACTGGAGCTCTGTTTGCGCTACAACACACTCTCCCCGTGCTCCCACAACAATAACAATCTGCCACTAATTTTAGTATCAGCTATAATACAAAGTAATTCAAGGCATCCACAGTGTATTTCATGAGGGCAGTATTTTTCTTTTGCTTGCGTAGTTCCCAGGCTGCAGTGCCATTCTGTTCACCAATTTTAAACAAACATCGGCCTTGAGATTTCCTAAATAATTCGAAGTGGTGTCTAGGGAAACATTAGAAACACATATGAAAGTCTGAATATGCTTCAGATGAAACCACTTTGAATGTCCATTTTTGTGCAAGTTCTGGGCTGGATGATAGTATAAAGCAAGAGTTTTTAGGATAAACTTGCCAGGAATGATGCTATAATAGCAAAGTTTTCTAAATATTTATTCCTGATAAGCTTTTCACAAGCCCTCCTCCTTGGCTTATCATTCAATTTTTAATGCAAGAAATGTTTGAGGAGGAGGAATTAATGGTCATGAACTTTGCAGTCCCCTTGCAGTCCTGACTAGAATGTTTTTTCTATGTTGCTTCCCTGCTCATTTATTATAGGGAGAACGTATAGATACATTCACTTCAGGAGCCAATGTACAACAGAACCTACTCCAAAAGTCAATGTTTGACAGCAAAGGCCACAGTTACCATAATTATCTTCTATTCTAAGTACAGGGAGGAGCTGCAGTAACTAAGACATGCTAGTTTGCAAAACACTGACTAATACCATCTCATTAATGATAATCACTGTTTGTAGGTGCTGGAAATCAGCACCTACGAACAGCTTTAACAACTGAACCTTGCTTTGAGGAAATATATGTCAACTCATATTTTCGAAGCAGCATCAAAGACAATAACATGAAAAGATCATATGTGGAACAATACCTCCTGATTTCCACTCCTCAGTCTTCTCTTCAGAAAATCTTGGGATATTTTCTGGCCTTTATTCATCACTGTCACCATCCATCCCTAGTTTCAGGAATGCCACAAGTCACAATCAAAATATTTGTTACTTTCCCATTCCTTTTGTGATGTTTTTGCAATGTGGGATTAAACTATGCCTTATGTGGACGGAAGGCAGCACAAGGGAGCTCTGAACTTCTCCCTCTTCCTTAATGCGCTCCCCCAGCTGCCATGCAGCATGCTGAAGCTGGAGGAATATTTTGAGGAATTATTACCACAAGTCTGGTTTTGTTCTTATTCTTTTCCTAACACATTCACTGTGGGCTGCTGTTGGAGACAGGGCACTTGGCTAGAAGCAACTTTGGATTGATCTGCTTTGGTCAGTCTTACTTTTTTATGATGATCACCACAAAGACAGCACAATGACAGTCTGTCCTGCACCCAGGGCCCTGAAGCTCTGGACAATTTTCCTCTGGCCCTTTCTGTGATTCCTGGAGCCTGGGAGAGATGCTAGACCCAGAGGAAGAGATTCACCTCGTTTCTCTTCAATGTGCTCAAAGCTACCAAACCTTCTCCAGGTTAACCAACAAATGTCCTCTGAAACCCATTGGAACATCCACCAGCCCTAATAAAGTTTAGCCCAAAAACTGAATCACAGACCCCATCCAGCCAGTGCAACCCTTTAACAGGCACCACCGAGGATATTAAGCTTGCAGCAGGCCACACAGGTGTAATACGAGTCTGTCTGCTATACAAGTGTAGCCCACTAGTGGCTTGCGGACATTTGGTTTACCAGGAAATCTTGTGCACAGTACAGATGTTTTGCCTGACGGTTAGGGAGCTGGAGCGGGGGATGATCTGAGGATGTTGCTGCTCAGCCAGCAGGACACAATCAGCTTGCCTTTGTTGGCACATGGGCAAGATGAAAATGTGGTCAGGGAAGATCAAGAAAGCAAAAAGTCTATGATACCTGGGGGATGGAGATTAGGGCAAGAAGCAGGTGGCCTGTCTGTCCTGCCGCTGCCTCACAAGCCTGTTCCCTGTCTCCTGGTCTCTCTCAGCCCTGGTCGCAGCTCCTAGTTGACTTCCAGCCACATCCCAGGCCCGCCTGCTCCCTTAATCATCCCCAATCTGCTATTACTAATGCTTTTATTGGCCAAAGACCTAAAGCCTGGCTTCTGACCACACTGCTGCTGCCTTGCTTTGTGGTCTGCCCTTTCCTTCCTTGGCTCCATTTGTTAGGCTCCTTTGCCAGGGCAGTAGCAGAGGCAGGGGGCTCCTTGCTCTGCCTGCAGAGTCAGGGGGCTGTGCTGGGGGACAGGGGGATCGCTCCCAGCCAGCATTCCCGGCGCAGCATGGGCAGCCTGGCAGACACGGTGTGACAGGGGGAGCTCGGTGTGGGCAGCAGAGCAGAGACTGCAGCCAAGAGGCAAAACGCCAAACTTCAGCGGTGGCAGGAGGAAAGGGACTTCCTCGGCTTCCGGGGGGGATGGAGCAGTCTGCTGCCATCCAGAAAAACACCAGTAGACCAAAATCAGGCCAACCAGGCCTGGGGCAGGTGTTTCAGCCCATTTTCCTCTATTTTGTTTCTGACACATTCTGTCTTCTCTAATTAAAGTAGCTAGTGGTCCTACCAAGCTGACTCATTATTATAGCGGCTTTAACAAGAGCCATAGATACTATGGCACAAGAAGAAAAAGATACTAATGTTTCTGAAATAACTCCAGCACCTGAGGGAGTCTGCTAAACAGAAAACAGAATGGGCCTGCCCATGCAGTTTAGTGTCTATTGGATGTTTTTCACAGGTGAAAAGCCATCTGAACACACCTCTCAGAGGAAGAGCCATCACCTGCCTTGACTATTGACCACAACCACCAAGCACAGGGCCTGCCGCATCTAGACTGAATTTAGCTTGAGGTCCTCTGGCCCAAGAACCTTCTGGGTGTTAGTGAGTGCCCTGGCAACTCCACACGTGCAGCCTCAGGCCAAGCGTACTGCTTGTCCCTCCAATGTGTGCGTATGTTTTGGAAGACAGTATGCAAACTGAAAACTGTCCTAATACAAATGATTTAACTTAGTAGTAGAAAGAAGAATTGCAAGCAGCCAGCTGTCTCACACAAGAAAGTTCTCTAGACTCCTCCAGTATAAATAATAACAAATACTAAGGTTTATACAGTCATTCAATTCATTATTAAATCACAGAAATTAATATAAATCTAAATTTTATATATTAAACACTTACAGGATACAAATCTGCCTCCAGTGCATCTGGCTCCATTTCAAAAGTGTAACTGCTAGTTGGTAGCTGTATTGTTTCTCCCGTAGCTGGGTGACCAGACTAAAATTTTCCTTTTGCCATTTTACTTTATTTATTAATAAGTCTGCAGTCATGTTTCTGCTTTTGCTGAGTTGAGCTGAGCAAATAATTTCCTATCTGCCAAGAGAATGAATGCCCTAGCTGTGAGTGCTTGCACCGGAGTATGTGTGTGCATGATAAATGTATGTGTACACACATATATACATGCTGTATGCATATATTGTGCGTGTTGGAGAAAAAGGAGCAGGAACAAACAATCACACGTAGATCTTTGCATGGAGTGAGTGAAGGAAGGCTGAGCAACAGTCACGCAGGAGGCACAGAGTCAGGGAGCTGGCTGGGGAGTCCAGTGCTCTGCTCTCTGCTCTGCCCTTCTGTAAAAACACAGAAACAATCCATGCACTAGGCTGCAAGACCCAGATTTGTTCTGCCTGAGTGCTCCAGTCATCAGGCTAAAGGACTATTCCTTCTTTGACCCAGTTAGTCTTTAAAGATGTCCTTCAGCAGTTGGCAGGAAAGCACTCAGCCTGGTTTCACAGCATCCTCCTCAGAGGCGGGCAGTGTGTCCTTTAGTGACTTAGGGCAGAGGGCATTAAAATGTCATCCTTCACACGTCCAATACCAGTCCTAGCCACTGTACAGCTGTATCAAAGGAACATGCTCCTTCATAACTCCTCCTGTCATTTTTTTTAAATAAAAGCACTTTCTGCCACTGTGTTTTATGTAGAGCCTAATCTTGTGGAATATGCATTACCTATGCTCTGAAGCTACTTTACAGTAACAGCAGATGAACTCCTTGTTTGTGCAACCCAATGACATGTTAGTGGAATATAGGGATTAAGCTGTTTAGACTCCCTGAGTCTGAGATGTTTTGAGCCTGCTGCAGAAAGGGAACTTGAAGATCCCTGGGAACATAAGATTTTCCATCTTGAACTCAAGGCCCCCACAGGTTTAGGCAGGTACTGAGGCAAGGCTTTTGAAGTGCACAAATCTCACGTGCATAATTTCCTGTGGTACATACAATTTTGTGAATATGGCCTTGCCAACTGTCTACCTCACATCCCTGTAAGTTAGAAGGCCCGTGACATACAGGTAAAAACAACAGGACTTGGCAAAGAGACAGCTTTGGAGACCAAAAAAATCTTCACATGAAAATACACTGGAAGAGAAAACAGAAGTTTTGAAATCAATGCAAATCCTTTTGGTGTCTTGTTTCTGCTTTCTAAGAAGAACTGAAAGTGTTGCAATGACTGCCATAAAGAAGGCTGCTACCATTGGTGTATTTAGCATCAGAAATTAATGAAACTCTCCTAAAAGCCCATCAGGAAGCACCTAAATTTAGGGGTTGCAGAAAAGGCTGAAAGCTGGCTTCCTGGAGAAGGACCTAGGTCCTTAGAAGTGAACCTGCCGTTTTGCAGTAATCAGATACGTTACGGATATAGCACACACAGCATGATTGTGTATAAATTGCATAGGAAAGAATGGTTTTGAACAGGAAGTTTCCCCACTATAGGAAGCATCTGGAACTAAGTTTCTGTTGCAGTCTAAATGATTATGACTTATAACAATACACACAAGAACTGAACGCAACACCCATGCAGTTTAGTGTTTGCATTTCTCATGTTTTTCTCAGATGAAAAGCCATGTGAACACACCTCTCAGAGGAATACGCGTCCCCTGCCTTGACTGTTGACCACAACCACCGAGCACAGGGCTCGGTGTTTTTGCAAGTAGGCTAGAAGAAATCTAGAGCTCCACAGTCAGCCAAAAAACACAGGTCCTAAACCTCTTGGAATATCTCAGTCTTTTGGCAGCTATGTCTTTTGATCAAATAAACATGGATCTAGAGTACACAGCAGACTGACTTTTTTTTTCCCAAAGAGGCTACAAGAAATTAAGCAGGTAGGAATAGCGGAAGTTAGTATCACCCAGCAGGAGCTCTGTGCTGGTCTGTGTACTGGCCATCAGTGCCCATATGTAGACACAGGACCAGATGCCCAGACCTGCCCCACTGCTGTTTCATGACTAGGAGAACTGGCTAGTGTGAGGATGGTAGCAGATGTGCATCATGCTGATGTATTCCATTGCCTTTCCTGCCCTTCCCTCTCCCAGCTGAGGCAAAGGAATGTTTTTTAACATTTCTTCAGACATCGAAAAAGAAAGTAAAAGGGACCACCAGTTTAGTATGTAGCATGTTGTTGAATGCATGACTATGAATGCAATGCAGCTAACAGTACAAAAGCCTTAAATATCTCATAAAAAGAAGAACTACATAATACAGAAGCCTTATGTGTCACTTTTTTCAGTGTAACACTATGTTTTAGTTCCTACATAATGAAAATAAAAAGCGGAAGACCTGCCATAGAGCCTTTCCAAGCTGTGGTCCTGCTATGGGATGTATTAGCTAAAATACACGTGCAGAGAAGGGTAGATAAGGGACAAGGGATGCGAATATCTCTCCACACATTGTGAAGGCTCTCAGTAATCACTTATCAAATGTTAACATTACATGGAATACTTCAAAAACCCATGAAGAAGCCGGAACATGTTAGACCCATTTACCATAGCCTAATCAAACAAGTTATCTCAGATCATTAAACTAATTATGAGTGGCTGAAATAATTAAGGATTCCCTTCTCACATGATATTGTTGGAATTCTCTGTTACAGAACAACAGCATGGTCATTAGTAAACACTATGCATGTGCCCAGACATTTGCTGGATTTGATAAACATCCCTTGTTCTTCAGAAACTTTAGTGGCCTTTGTGAGCAACAGTCAGTGACAAATAAGTTAGAACCAGCAACATATGTTCAGGGAGGTTTTCTTGGGAAGATCACTTTTGGGGAGAGGCAATAAAAAAGAAAATGATAACTGGCACATAAGAGAGCCTTTATAAAACTGTGGGGTTCATTGCCAGATAAATGTTCTCTCTATCCTGTTTGCATTTCTCATATTTATGGTTAATTTACAATAAAGTCAGAAAAACTTGCAACCTTGCCTTTTTCTGACAAACATCCAGCAGATTCTATATTCTATGTGTATAGAATATATATATATATATATATATTCTATAGTGGTACCAGTTGCAGCTTTCTGGGCAAATTGATCCTCATTCATCATAAATCTGTACACAGATGTAGACACACATATCTTTGTGTTCACAATCAGCTTGAACATCAATACACAAACTTACTCTGGACTGAAATTAGGCGTGTTAAATTCTTCATTTTAAGCACTCTATTTGCTTTTTATATTTAAAACACAGTTCTGATTTCAGCTCATTAATTCTTTTCTGCGGTGAAGATCCTGTTGATAATTTTTACCCATTATGGGTGACATTCTTTTTTTTTCTTACAGCACAGCATCAAACTTTAGATCCAACCTACATGGATTTAAAAGTGGGTGCAGGTGCAAGACTTTTGATCGGGTCCTAGTCTCAATCCATTAAGAGTCTGCTAGCATTCTTGAAGTATTCAATAAGGTCTAAAGTTTGCAAAAGCCACAGGAATCTCTAACCTGAGCTTAAGTGGTTTCCAACCCAAACCATTCTATGATTTTTATGTAAATTTGCCCTAACAGTACTATGGACAGGGTAGAAAATCAGTCCAATTATCAGGGCCACTGTGCTTCAAACATCAGAACATGTTTTTGCTGAGGAAAATACTACGAGCATAAAATGATTGAGAAGAGAGGGTTTCAGCTGTGGCCAGAGCAGCAATCCCACCAATATCCTAAGTGGAGGGCTGCACAGACACACAACAGGGCTATATCCCGTGGACCTGGAGCATGCACCATGCCAAGGAGAGCTAGTACAGGAGCCCGAACAATGTTATATCAGCTAAGCCTGAGTCTTCTGTGGCTTCTTAACATTATTTTCACAGGGGTCAATAACCTCTCTGGGAATGATGGAAGTTAATCTTTTCCCTTCCTCTCCCCAGTTATTGTGCAGCTAATGATTAAAGCAACCCCTGGGAAACAGGAGGAGGATGAGGATTTCAGTCCCTAGGGAGTGAGGTAAGCCTACAGTCCTTTCCCTGGTGGTGCTGCTTTAGCCAGGATGAAAACAGTAGATTTGCAGGAGCAAACGTAAAGTTCACTTTGGTTTTGATACTGCTTTTTTATTAACTGCACATGACAGACTAAGACAGAGATATTGTAAATACAGAAAATACTGACATAACAATGATTTTCAACCACTTTCCTCTAGGGGTGGTAATGCTTGATACAGCACAGCATGGTGCAGTGGATATAAAACATTCCAGATATCATGATCAGAAAAAATCTGAATTCAGAAATGAAGAGGTTAAAATGTGTGCAGTGTTTCTTGAACTCACAGGCCTGCTTCAAATATCAGTGAAAGGATCACATTTTATAGTTTATTGTAAGTATTTTGGGGTTTTTTTTCCTCTGAAAAATGACTTGACAGGAAATATAAACAGGCCTTTGCAGAACTACTTTAAAATCACTCTATACTTCATCATATGTTCTAGCAGCTATGTTTTATTATAAACAGTATAAGTGCAGTTGGGGAAACAATATAGAAAGAGGAGCATGAACCCATGAAAGATTGATGCGAAGTGCTGTGAGGAACTCTTATGGGAGACTTTGACCTTCTTTTTTTTTGCCTTCTTCTGCACATACGTGCATTTTCCCTGAGAAAAAGGGCATTCCCTTCCAGTTGTGCTCTGGCAAGTAAACCAGTCTACAATAGTGTCTCCATTTTGAAAAAAAATACTCAATGTTTATATTTTACGTATTTGTTTATAATGGAATTCTTACCACTTTAGACTAACACCGTCATATATCCTTAATAAAGTTCCACATCCACACAAATCCTACAGAAGTCAGACAACAGGCTTAGGACTATGTGGGAAGTGAAAAAAAAAAATTGAGAAAAACTGGAATAAGCAAATAAGTGGATTGTCATTGCATTTCTTGGGATTCCTGGCTTTCTTGTGTAAAACAGTATTTAATTCCACACATGTGTGTGCATATGCATGTACATATATAGTATGCATAAAGAGAGATGGTTTTATTCCTGGTGCAAATCTTCCTGGCAGGCCTATTTCTACAGAGTAAGCAGATGTGTGTGTGAGGCTTAATAGATGAACAAGACAAACCACAGTTGAAGGGTATTCTACAGAGATATCATGGACACTTGCCAATTACATTTCACATATAACTGATCAATTCCTTTTCCCTTGCTCTCTTTCCACCTGTCACCTCTATTTATCTGCCAAATCTCTTTCATTGCCTCCACTTCAGCTTGGAGACAGTTTTTAAAAATTTCTCACACATAAGGCTTTTACATATTTTCTACATCCATCCTGCATGGCAAAATAAGAGATGTTTTATATTTTTGGTATCTCACAAATGGTTTTGATTATTTTTATAGGATTTTACTCTATGAACAATTCAAAGAATTACCAGTATATCAGCTTTAGTACAGTGAAAATATTTTGAAAGTATGTGCAGTTCATATGTGTGATACCAGGTTATATTTCTTGACCTACATAGACTTAGCCCAGAACTGACACTAAAATAATGTAAAGTAATTCAAAACTAAAGTTTCAGATTCTGTTCTATTATTATGGTTTCAGTCAGAAAAAAAATCTACTTTGACTATAAACACATATATTTTTTGAGGCAGTGTGATAGCAATGATACCCTGTCTTGTAAGCACAAATAGTTCAGTGTGTAAGAAAGCAAGGATAAAGTATTGGCACTAAACACTTAAGCATCTGGATTTAGTGGTCAGCTGAAAGCACCTTGAAGATGTGATCCTTAAAGTCTGACTGTATTCACTCTGCATATGTATAATTCACTGGCACTGATGCTAGCCCTGCAATAGCTTGAGGAATGTGCTGCTCATAGTTTTCTTAAACATCTGTTTTTTGACACATACCACTAGGTCAGAGCAGCAGCCGTGGGGTGATCTGTCCCAGATCTCGCTGAAGCTGAATAGCACTGGAGCAGAGACGCTCCTAGCCAGAGCACAGAGCTGCCTCCTGGCCCTGCCAATTTGCAATTCTTTTTACTGATTGCTCAGACCAGAAAACTTGTCTGTAGCAATGGGCAAGATGTCAGCAATGTAGGCTGTCACAGATTAACCTGACAGTACAGAACAGTGGAGACCTGCACTTTCTGAAATCACAGGAAGGGTTTTGCTGCTTTTAGTGGCTTTGCTGTGGGCACTGAATCCTTTGCTTTCTCTCTGAAGGGTATTTTTCTTTCTTTCTGAATGTACAGAGACACGCGTATTTGTCACGTAACTATATTCCATTGAGCCTCAGTAAAGTCCGCATTATAGGGAAAATTTCTGTTTCCAGAAGAGGCATGCTTTGCAGGCTGCACACATTCTTCTTTATCCTCAGTCCTCCCTTGTGGGAGCATAAAGACAATGCTCTTAACCCAGTGCACTTTCAACAACACACACTCCCTCCAGCAGATGCTGCTGTGAATAAAATGGGAGCACAACGTAGTTGCAACCCCACCACGCTGTGTGAAGCAGGGATCTGCACCGCACCACCAGTGCTGGTGGCAGGGGAAAGGCTACAGCCCCTGTAGCCATTCACTTCTGGTCAACCTCCATCTCAAAGAGGCTTCGAATGGCTGTGAGGTTTCCCACATTTGACCATAAGCTGGGAGTAAATGCAGCGCAACTCTAAAAATCTTCACATGCATCAGCAGAAGCGCAGGAAGAGCTTGAGAAACAGAGAAGATGGAGGGCCGTGCAGCTGTGGGTGCCCCACCACCTGCATGCCAACAAAGAGCATTGAGCAAGAAAAATACTTACGTGGGAAAATTTCGGTTTTTACAGAACAAGGAAGACAACATAAGAAGAAAGAGGAATGCAGATTTTGACAGATATGTCCATGTGGTTTAGAAAAGCAAGTTGCAAAGATCCAAATACGGTCCCAGATGCTTGTGAATTCAGGAGAGACCCATGCTAGCAGGCTGGCCTGGCTGGACAGATGATGTGACTCGCAGTAGAGTCCTTCAGGAGGTTCAGATGTCAAGACACAAGTTTTCTCACACGGCACTGCCAGAAGACCCCATTTCAGAGCGGCATGGGCAAACCTAGATGAAAGAACAATAATAACAGTTTCTTGTTTGGCAACCAGAACCGACTAATAACAGTGCATTCCATTCAGCTTAAAGCTCTATTTTGGGGCCAAACATGCCAGGACAGAAGGAAAAGTAATATGTTGAGGTTCTTTTTCTGAATTAAATCAATATGTATGAGGCAATAAAGAGCTAAATTAATACTTTTAGGGCCAGCACAATGCATGTATTCACAAAGCCTCCAGGAAAAAAGGAGTATAGAAGAAGACAATGTCTACAGTACTGCACTAGGAATCCATTAGGTAGCATGGGCAATACTCTATAAGGTTTGGCTTTCTCCACCCTACCTCCTCCTCCAACACCGTCCCAGTCACCTTTGTATCCTGACCTCAGTTTTCATACTGGTGATGCCACTGGCACTTTGCAAAACAGTGATTGCATTATTTCAGATACTTTGACCTGAAAACCAAAAAAGCACACAAAAAATAGTCATATGGACCAGAAGAACTGCACAGACCCAGAGGATGCCAGGGTCAAATGCTATTTAGTGTGAATATGGCTAGTTGGGGACCCAGTTTAGATCATTCTCTAGCTCTGCTTTATTCGCAATATAGACAAAGCCTGACAAGAGGCCAAGCCAAAGCAGACCTGCTAGGTTACTGACACCAACTCCACACAAGTGTTGGGAAAAGGTTACATAAAAGTATTCATGCATGAAGAAGGATATCAGGCACAAATTGGGAAACATTACAATGATAGTGATGATGCAGTGCAGCAGTGCCAGACAAAGAAATTACATGCCATTATCTCAAGTAATCTCTTTACACTTAACCTGTTATTGTTTGCAAAAGGTGAAAAAGAGGTAGGTGGCTGCTTGGGAACTAAACCAATTTCTTTTATTTGTCTGGTTACTATGCTGTCTTCCAGCTATATCAAATAGAGTATAGTACAGTGTATGCAAAAGTCACAGCCATTTTACTTTTTTTAATCTCTGATACGCTATGTCTTTATCAGTAGAACCATGTAGATAAAGAACCTATATCAAATGGAACTTCAGCTAAAATATGGCATCTGGTTTATGTCAAAGTTGGCTGATTTTGATCTTTCAACTATGGCATCAAGGCCAGCATTTTTAATAACTCACACTAGGGAGAATAAAGTCTGCCTCTGAGAAAAAAGGAGGGATATCATTAATCTGTTTCTAAACAAACAGTGAGTTAAAACAGCTCTTTAATCTGAAGAAGATAGATCATGAGCTGGAATGAAGCACCTAAGTACCAGCCAAGTTCAGTGAGGAGTGAACAGTGTGTATATCATAATTTATCGTGACATTGCTATTTTGTGGTTTACAAGAAGACATTCACTGTGTTGGAAGTACTTGAGAGAGACAGCTATTTGTGATCAATTGGAGCACTTGCTATATGTTCTTTCCTTTTGAAAGACTAACTCTTTTTTCTTTTTTTTTTAACTTTATTTACTCAGTTATTTCATTGTCCTTTCAGGAACTTCAGCCTATTAATTGAAAGCAGATAGGCTATCTTTCAGTACTGAAATCACTAAAGAATTTTAGAATACACACTGGAGCATGCATACCACCAGCCTGTATTTATGAATGCAAATGTGTAACCTGTTAATGCCTGGGTAAATCCAGAAGGTACTGTGATTGAGGACAATATCTTAAGAAGAAGATAAAAATAGTAGTTTTATGGGCTTGGTAGGCATTTCAAGATTTGCCCAACCATTATTAGATAAACTAAATATTCTCTTTCATGATGACTTTCACAGAATTCTTTCAAGACAATAAATGAGCAGCAGCTCATGATAATCAAAACAGGATACTTAGAGAAAGACAGGCCAGCAAAATACAATAAACATTCTGTTAAAAGTTGCAAAATTACATCTAGGTAATTCCAATTCTTTGTGACCAAAAACATTACAGTAAGATAAAAGACATTACAATAAGACAACTCATGAAATAAAGAAATAAAAAAAAAGAGCAAGAAGTCTTCTTATACTAAAAGATAATCAAAAGGTTTGGTAACTTGGTGGTACGTTAGTACAAGGCATTAGTTGTGCCAGTCACCAAGGCCAATGATGAAATGAAGCATAACATCTAGACCAATGAGCTCTTCAACATTCTGCAAGTAGCATGCATCATATCTCAGTTGTAACACCAAGCCACAGTAGGCACTTTAAAACCAAGTAGAAGCACATTTCAAGGCATATAATTATACAATCATATAATCTACAAAAAACTTGGCAAAAAAAAGCACCCAAAGAACTGAAGTCACATTCAGACCTAGGGTATCTAATGAACTAAAGGCATGCTTTCAAATTAGACTTATTGGCCATCAGAGCTGACAACTTCAGCTATATTTTAGCAAGTTTCTATGTCTTCATATTCTAAAACGCCAAACCACAGATGAAATTGCTTTAGATCCAGCCGGTATGCTTTGATTTGTAAGTGTTCCAAACATATTGAAAGCCAATTAACTTATCAAGCCATTGAACACTGAATAATTTATTCAGTAAACTTACATATATGGCTAGTTTCATCATCCTCAAAATCAGGGAAGGACAGAAAGCACAAATGAAGATGTACAGAACTTGGAGGGAAAACAGCAATACAAACATGTTATATGGACACACTGAGGTTCTCAGTGGTATCTAGCAAAACCCAGTTCAATAAAGTTTTGGATAAAGTAAATTGCTAGTATAACACACAGAAGATTAAGAAATATTTCTGCACGCTAATGACAGTACATCACAACAAGCTTGCTAGCAGTCCGACCAGTATTGCAGAGCCTTCAGCATGACTTCAGCTGATAAAAACAAATACTGTGTTTATTGTAGATACTGAAAACTTACGCCATAAACATGATAAAATTATGCAACTGAACAAACTTAAGAAGATGCTCCCAGATATCTACTGGCATAAGCTAAGGTTACCCCTGAGAAGATGAGTTTCACATGACAACAAAGAGCCTACTGACATTGTGGAAGTTATCTTCAGATATTGAGATCCTTGAACTTAATGAATTCATGACAAAGTGAAAAGGTGAAGTATACACGGAAGTGTGAAAAGAAATACCTCCAGAGAGATAGGGTTATCTTGGCTTGGACTGTAAGCTAAACGTAAGGTAACTTTTATCAAGCTGTTCTGGAAATTCACAAAGAACTTTCCAGGAGCTGCTTCTGTTTCACACATGACCTCAGTGATAACAGATAACATGCCTTCAAGTGTATCAGTCTTTCCAGTAATCTTAACCTTGCTCAACTGACTTAACCTGATTGAAAGGCAAACCTATGTCACCTATCATCATGGATTTTTTTGTCACAGAAACTGGAAAAAAAGGAACAAAATTCTGGAAACTGGAACAAAAAACAAACTTCTATGTTTAAGAAAAAAACTGTTTGTAAATGGGAGGTCATTTTTTATTTCAGTGGACCTGGATAATGTTGCTGTAATTTGACAGCACCTTTGAAACAATAAAAAAAATATGTTAATGACATCACATCAATGTCAGTTCTTAACAATGGGAATTCCCATAAAAGTTCATAAGACCCATGTCTTAGTGCAAGAGTGTGTGGAGGCATCAAAACTGGGACTGGAGACCAGGAGGCCCTGGAGGATCATGAGCATTGACTGTTCAGAAGGCCCCAATTTCATTTTACTTTGAAGTCATGTAAAACAAGCACATGAACTCTTTCCTGTTTCTCCACATGTAATTCTATTTCATTAATTTCTCATGTGTCCTACATGTTAAGGATGCTATTCATGTGACCTGCTTTTCACATTTGCTTTAGGATGAGATTAGTTGTGTGCTAGCAACATCTATTTTTCTCTTGACTCTAAAGGACTCCAGAGTTATTAGCTCAGAAACTGGTATCTACAGTGCAAATAAATATCCATAGCATAGTTTAGTCAGACGGATCCCATAATTGCAAGCACATACTTATCCTGAAATAAAGAGGATTACAAGCCAGGCAATGCAATCACTTTTAGGATCTCAGCCCAACACCAATGCCTGTTTCCAGGAGAGAAACTCTGCCTCAGGAATGTACCCTGGTCAGGAAAGATAACAAAAAGTAACTTGCCCAGCTACCTTCTCCAGGAAAGTAAAACATCTATTGCAGTAGTGACTGGATGCTTTCTTGCATCATAATTAGTGATGGAAGTCAGTCATTTATCCTAACAAGAATCTCAGAGAGAGAGTAAATTAGCTGAGCTCTACATTTGTATGTCTGCACAGTGATATACACCATCAGCACTCAACAACAAGTAATTTTCATTAAATCCAACATGGCTATCTTAAAATGGCATGCTACAGTCATTTCTGAGGTAAATAAAATAGAGACTTTGGAAGAACACCCCCTGACAATCCTTTCATGGCTTTCCTATTCTATATATGCATACACTGATATTGTTTAAGAGCCTAGTCTGTGCAGAAATTTTTATTTGGAGCTATAATGTATGGAGGGAAAATATTTTTTCTCATAAATGATTTGTAAAATAATCAAAAATAACAAACTCCATGGTCTAAAGAGGCTTACCCTGAGAAGATCTTGAAACTTGTTATTTTAATGTTTCTTGATACTAAAGTATTGCCCTGGGTATGTAAGATATTCTACCACTTCACAGACCATCTCATGTACTGGGAATCCTAAAACCAGACAATGCCTACTTTCTGATGGAACTGAAGTTCTCATGCCAAATCTCTTCCGAACACATTTCTTAATTTGTTGATTAAAAATTTTCTAAGGTGTCTCCAGCAATCAGATACTTGGATGAGCTAGCAAGGGATCAGACAATGTGTACTGAAAATTTAGCAGATGCCCTGCAAGCATGTCACACTCTCCTGACCCTGAGCCCCTTTTTTCTTCTCATCACTATTTAGTAATGTTGATGTGTTCGGCAGGATTGCTACCCTTTTACTGATGTGCACAGGAGGCAGTCACAACTGCCTGCAGACAGCCTGTTCCGTTTCAGACTGCTGTTAGGTCCAGAGGTCAAGGGCACATTTCACCCACACACTGCTGTGTGCCAAACCCAGGGTGCTTAGGGTTAGCCCAGTTTATCATTTTGAGTAAAATGGTGTCAGAGATGCTATGCTGGTTTGCAGCATCTGAGGATCTGCCCTGCTCTGCTGCCACTGTTTGGTCAGAAGGAATGATAAATATATATCCCCTTGAAATAAAATCAATCTGGCAACCTTCACAAGTCACTAAACCAGGTCCATCAGAAGGACCAGACTGACATCTTGCCGTTTATTAGTTCCAGCCATGGATCTATGTTTGCCCTACAGAAAATAGCAGCATGAGAGCCTGATCTAATAGAACATTTTATTTTCAACATAAGTTTGGTCCACTAAGATGATCTTTCTTTCTGTGACTGCCTCAGAAAGCAGCTGGGCCATGACTCCAGTCTCCTTCTGTGAGCCACAGTAATGTCAGGCACATCCTCAGCAGCTATTGGAAAAGATGCAGTCAGCCAGGAAGAGCCTTCAGGTAGGTATTGGAAGATGTTTTGAGAGTGCTTTACAGATGAGGTCTTTTTATTAAAACCAATGTAAACATGGGATTGTTTCAAAAATATATCTTTGGCAGTCCTTCAGTAACGGTGTCTCACAATGCCTTCAATATCTGCAGTTGTGGAAGGAGGAGGGAAAACCTCCATGAAAACTCCCTCAGTTTTGGAAGAGCCATGGTAGCCAGGTAAAGTATTTGTGCTGAGATGCGAATGTTCAGTCTCTCCTAGTTCAGCAAACAAGAGAAATGACTCCATGAACAGAGTTACCACTGCCCCATGGCTTGCACGGTGCCCACGCTCACCATGCTACAACTGGTGTGTGGGTGAAGCATCAAGCAAGTACCACGTCCCCGCATCCGCCCAGAGCTGGACAGTGAGTCTCCCTCCCTCCTCTCCCTGCTCCACTGAACAAACTGCAAAAAGACATGTATAAAAGCTGTGGCAGAGATAACGAGACCTGAAGGAGTCGTAGCAGGTGTTGAGCATTAGAGTACCACCTGGGGCTGTCTAATTCCAGCCAAAACAGTCTCCTCCACAACTGCTCAGAAGGGTTGGATGGCATAGTTACTCAAGGTCAGACAAGCAGGAAGGAAGGCAGAAGCTCTGGCTCGAGCCTGCAGACTGTTACAGGAGCCAGTAAGATCGTAGCTATGCCATTAATTACTAGGCAGCATTAATGCAAGTGCCAGCTCACATTCTTTCTCTAATTACTTTTGCTGATGTATCGTGACATCTTGAAATCACCCTTGACTCTGATTGTGTGAGCCAGATTCCAGAAAAGACCACATCAGCAAACACAAGAAAAGTATTGCCTCTCCCTATCTGAGGTTAAATTAAACTCAGAAGCTGAAAAAACCTGAGGCCACCAGCACGTACTGAAACTCAAGCACCTCTCAAACCCTACAGCACAAGGCTAGGCAGGTTATAATCAACCTTTTGAAAGGCTTCCAGGAAACACATGCAACTCAGTCCAGGCTTAGCATCTGCAATTTTGTTTGTCAAGTGTCCCCTGAGTCTGGCATTGTTCTCCATCAGCTGCAACTTCTGCGGGAATTTAGGGATTCTCCACTCTAAAATATGGCAACTGCCAAATGTTCCTCGAGCAATGATCAACTGAAATGCACACATTTTGTGGCTGGCTATGCTGTGACAGATCGACTAGGGAGAACACCTGTAAATCCCATTAATATATGAATGCATTTGATTGAGCTACTCTTACTAGAAAAATAAGAACAAATCAACAAATAATTTTTATGACATCTTACATATTCAAACTAAAATATACTGAAGATATAAAATCAGACTTTAAAAAACCAGCAGGTGATACGGCTCAGTCTTTTCTGTCTGAGTTATTTTTAGCAATGCAGTTGTATAGTTTTTATTAGGTAAATAAATGTGTGCAGACAGTGAAATGCTAACCAACCACTCTGCAGTTGTAGCTCACAAAGTTGAAAATGAAGTATTATGACCCCACATGAAATACCCAGATAAAGACGAGAATGGTTAGTCTGTTTCAGAAAGTAACTTGTGACTCATGACATTGAGTCATACAGCAGAGGATTTATTGAGAACAGAGGATGGGTGCCATGACCCCCAGTGAATGCCATGCCTGGCAACACTGCTGGTCATTCATATTGTCTCCTCAGGGGTCCAGAGCTGGTATTTCAGAAAGTAAGATATGCATTACCTATGTACCATGAGTGAGACTTTAAAAAACATATTGTGTAACTGCCTTTTAAATCAATGTGCAACTCATACTGATATCAGTAGAAAAGAGAGCTCCAAATTCAAATGGCCAAAATTGCATCTAAGTTTCCCAGCTTTCCATTTCATGTTGGGCAGATGTTTCTGAAGAGCTGAAGCCAACAAATAGGAAGCAGTAGACAAGGGCTTGGGTGGACTTCAGGCTTACTTGACTGGCTGAATATGGGCTGAATGCTTTGGAAGACTCCACCCTGGCACTGTGTCATCTCCTTCCGCTCCAAATACACAGCCTGGAAGTTTTCATTTTTTTGACTGGCTGAGGTTATGTTTAATCATCAGTTCTTCTTCATCCTCCCTCAATAGATTTTACAGAGTCAATTAGTCGTAGGTGAAACAAATGTACTTTTCTTTAATTATGTTCTGTTCATACATGCTAGGTTTAATTTAAAAAAAGAAAACAATCAATGTAAAAAGTGTAAGGAAATTTTGTGTGTAGTTTCCTGCAATACATATTACCTTTGGTATTTGTAATTGCCATGTTTGTAATGCTGAGGGGAAAATATTGCTGTAATATTATGAGCACAAAAGCTACAAGACTATTATATATTCTCATTCTCATGTGTGTTGTATATTCAGGCCAGCAGCTAACAGTACAATTACACTGGTCATGGGGTAGCCAGAGGCCTTATCTTTCAATGTAAGCTCTTGGTGTTAATTCATTTGACACTAGAAAAAGGTGCTGTCTTGTAACTGTGCAAAGAGTAAAACTCCAGTGCTACAAAATCTTTTTTCCATACATTCTGAAATTATACCATGCTTTGCAAGATCCACATGTAGGTTTGTTTGGAGGTTTTGGATTCAGTTATGAGTATCACAAAGCCAAAATCCTGTTATTTCTAACCATTACGATTTTTGTTATGGTAATAATAGGAGCCAACTGCAAATGGAGCACTAACTTCTATACAGATGTGGGCTCCTAGGCAGCCCCTGCTTTTTTAAGCATGGTCTGTCAATTCAACACAGAAACTTCTCAGCTCCTCTTGCATCATGTCTTAGAGGTTTGGAAAAG
>WEKW01010871.1:11326-40103 GCA_013389905.1 Sula dactylatra | reverse complement strand
TACGTATACTTCTTTAAACTAGATCCAAATGTCAGTGCCTAGGCTTAAAAATATTGGCCCCTTCTCCACAGAAGTATGCTTTATCACAGATTATAGACATCAGAAAACAAATTATGGAAAAGACCTATGATATCATCTTGTCTCTCCCCATGAGCATAGGGTTGTTCTCTACAGTATATGTCAGGCAGCTTTGTTCTTTCCAGTTTAAATGACTCTCAGGCTTTCATCAGACACTTTTACAGTCTAATTTATCTTACTACCATGTCATCTATCCAGATATTCAGCCTGCATTTTACTATGCTGTGTTTCATCCCACAATTTTGAATTGTTATCCTTCCTTCAAAGCAAAGAATGAGAATCTTTTTGTGTTCTGTGTTCTTGGGAAGTGCAAAAAATTCTGGACTTAGGCAGATAGAAAGTGTAAGTAGGTCTCAAGTGCATCCATTTGAAACTCTCTCAAACAATTGTGATACCCAGCACAAAACTATTCAGAGCAAGAAATTAGTTAGCTATTTTCTGAGAGTTTCTTTAAAATGAGCTTTCTCACTGTAATAGTCTGTTTTGGTTTCTTTACTGCACTCTGTGCACATCATCTCTTAAGATTCAATAGATACACTTGAATATCATTTGAATACCAGTTGAGTAGATATGATTACTCCTATAAAAGTATGTCTGTTGTGGTTTTTTTCTACTATTGCCTTTTTAATCGACTGGTTTAAAAAGCACTTCCATGTTAACACTCATGTTTGCACTCTCATATACACCACAGCATCCTACCCCTGACCTTGGTCTCACACAGTCACTTGTCCTCCAAGGCATTCTGCTTCATGCACCCACATGCCCTTCAGAAAAGATCTAGTAGACAGGCCACCCTAATTAACAAGTGTTATCTAACTAATCGCATTAGACACCATAATCCTGATTAAAATATTGAGGCAACCAACATTTAATGGGATGAGTAAAAATATGGATCCAAAGAAAATCTGAATTTTTAATTATCCTCCAATAATTAAATACTGGTTTTTACTTCCAAAGACTTCACAAATAGCACTACCTAAAAAGAAACAGGAGACTTCATTATAGTTTTTAGGCAACTGCACCATCTTATACATCCTCAGTAGCATTTTAAATAAGCCTATTAGGTATTAGACAGACATCAATTGTTCACATATATTAGGTTGGCCACTATATTTGTGTGCACAAATGTATATGGGGAAGGGGCTGTATACATATGTTTACACATACGTATACATAGGCTGACTGCTGTGTTTATGAGATGCTTGACACCCACGAGAGAGAAATATTGACTGGAACACCACATTAGTTGCATCTTTTGTGCAACTGGAAGAATCAAATCTTGAGGAGTGCTGTCTTCCGTGAACAAACTGCTATACCCTATGCTGTTCACCTCTTGCCACTTTGGCTCATTGTGAACATACACTTCCTGCCATACAGTGAGTGGCCCAGTGACTCCTGGCAGTATATTTGCTCCACCTCTGGTAACAGCTCTGTGAAATACTGTCTTCCCTGCTCAAAGCAAAACATGGCAGCAGATTGCACAGAAATGGCCTTACTGTTATCTAGAGTTTGCCAGTTTGTTAAGCAATTTTAAGTATGCTAAGCTTTCTAGCCTCTTTACAGTCTAAGAAAGTGTCTTCTCTCCTCTCTTGAGTACCCTTCTACTGGTAGAAAAGCAAACCTGCTCTAAGATGCCTCAGAAGCCTTTCTGGCATCATGACAGATACTAATGGCAGGTATTTTGTACTATAACTTCTGGCTGCTATTTTTCATTTGTTCTAGTAATTACTGGCCTAAATCCATCACTGCAAGAACTCCATTGATTCAGCAGCAGACCCTCCTAGATAAATTGCTTAAGCTTAAGTGGCTTCTGTACCTGCTCTGGCTCAGCTCTACATTGACAATGTGGTCTTGAGAAATGCTCGTAGAAATACCTATATCCCATTCCCTCTGCTACACAGTATTTATTTCAGGAAGGTCTTTTCATAATTCCCTTCAGTTTATCTCATTTCATGGTTCTTAGTTGTAAAAATTTGACAGAGAAAATGCATTTGTTTCTACTGGAAGAAATCACCATTTTGCTGTTCGTCATTGTTGCAGACATCCACCAAACTCAAAACATCTGCACTAGCTGCTGTCTTAAGCAACATCTACGTAAAAGGAGCCAGACCCACAACCTCAGAAGAATGTAGGTCCTTGAGCACCACTGATAGAGATCTGTAAAATAAGGAATACTGGACAGGAAAACAATCACTGTTTCTGAAAGTACAAGATTACTGGGCACGAGAAATTTAACCATGTAATTTACAATGATGTAGAAGCCAAAAGCATATGCAAGTCCAATAACACAACAGACAGACTGATGAGCAACAGACCCACTGACTACAGTTATCTGTAATGATCTGGACACAATTTCCAGCACAGCCAGTCTCTAAAGCACTGATTGCTGGAAACTAGTATGGCATACCAGAGAAAGGGGGTTTTTTCTATATCTGCTCAGTTCCTGCTCTTGTAAGGACCTGCTACTCACTGTTGCTGGAGAAGACACTAGAGCAGATGGCCTACTTGTCTCATAAATATTGTAGGACCTGTAGTATCTTTGAAGATAAAGGCCACCAGTGCCTTTGTCATCACATAGTATGGATCAGACCTCATGAAAACCCTACTCTAACAAGGCATCCTTCCAGACAGGTACATAGTCTCTCAGAAGTTTTATTAACTGACCCAAGGATGCATGTCTATGTTCTTGATCTTAATTTTAGACAATTGTTCCTTGCTGTAGCATTTTGACAGAGTGATTTCACATGGCCTCACATGGGGTGAGTTAAAATCTGCAATGGATTAGACCGAGATCACTACAGCCATGGGGTGGATTGGAGAGGCTGCACAGCTGCTCCTCTTGCATGTGATGTGAAACATGTGCCACATAGGAGGAACAGGGGCAGCCTCCTGCCCTCTCCCCACCATCCACCAGCATATTTCCTTCTGGCTTATGCAAGTTCAGTAAAAGGTTGTCTGTTATCTGGCTTTTCTGTCATACAGATCTCTCTTCTTTTTCTGTGTCTGAGCCCACTGCAATATCTTTTTTGCTGAACTTCTATAATCTGTCTCAGCTTCCAGTTAAAGATTGGTAAAGGCCCTACTGTGTGTTTGTGTGTATCATTTTGCAAATCTCAGTAGGCAAATGACTATAAAATATTTGTTGTACATCTTGTTTGTGTGGTCATCTAAGGGCACTATATATAACAAAATTTACTTGCTAAAAAGCTTCCTGTAAATTGTAAAGCTCCAGGTTTTCTTGCATACATTTAAATCCCCACGTGATCAGAGTTGTCCTAAAAGATGTACTAAGTGTACTTATCACTTCTTGGAAAAAAAAAAGCATAAGAAAAACTCAGGAAAGTAGATAATGACTGATATTTTGGAGTAGCAGAATAATGAAGACTAGCTAAAAATTTCATATTCATCCATACACGCTCATGACTATTTAACGATTTGCAGACATGACAATTTCATATTCATGCAGCTGTCAAGACAGTTGTGGATTATAACCAACCTCACAAGTCACAGCAAACGAATTCTGAAATAGAAAAAAATATTTGCAAAGGACTGTCTTTACTATTAAGCCAACTTGAATGTTAACACAAACAAATGAAGCACGCTTTTTCACATACTTAAAAATATTTTGGCCTATTCCATAAGACTCACTTTTTCTAAAAATGAAGGTACTTTTTATATTTGGTTCTATGCAGCCCTATCCATTCCTGATAATGTTATAACAAATAGGTCAGGATTTACAGACTGTCAAAGTGACTCCAGTTAGGAAAGAAGAAGCTATTCAACATATGAAAGTGCTATAATTTCAAAAGCATTCAAGACCAGAAACATGCTCAAACAACTTGAAAATGCTTCTGCCTTTAGTCAGTCACACAGCAAATCACAAAACCATTTTTGGAGTCTCGCGTGGTTTTTTCAAGGTTGTTCAAGCTGCCCTGGGATGTGTCCACAAGGGATGAAGGGGTGGGTCTGTAGGTTGTTTATTTTTAGTGCCTAAGTTTGTGAGAAAACAGCAGTCACTGCCTTTGTGCGCTTCCCTCTAGCCATTGCCTTTCTGCTGCTGGATACCGTAGTGCTGCCCCACAGCTGGCTGGGTGAGACCAGGCTGCACGCAGCAGGTGCTGCAGGGCAGCAAGGGCAGCGCATGGTACGAAGCCTGCGGGCAGGCTGGGGACCAGCTTTTGCCCCTGTATCCCACCCACCAGCCAGCGGTGAGCACAGCAGGTGATCATCCAAAACAAGAGGGGCACGGTCTGATAGTCAGGAAAAACAGAATTAATGGGAGCATGGGCAACACTTGCTTTCCTCTGTATACTCCCTGCTGTCCTAAACATATTGTAGACAACTCAGCTAGGTAAAGAGTTTGCACAAGCATACAAACACATGTGATTCAATAGCCCGTTCATACAAAAATCCCGTTTCAGCACAGCCACAGGCTGACACTCAGGATTGGGGTGGGCCAGAGGCACGGGAGCTTGCTGGGAGTTTGCTGGAAGCTTGCTGGGAGCCCGGGCAGGCTGAGGGGTCCACACTCACCTCGGGGCAGCTGCACGGCCACGCTACTGCCCACAGGCACAGACCGTCCCTGACACCAGCCGGCTGCCAGTGGGCCTACAAACACGGCATTGCCAGTTTTTGCCATCACTGAAAGTCTTCTCAGCCAGCTGAGACAAAGCAAAGACATTTCCCTACCTGCTACATCTCAAAGAAGCTTTGCACGTTAACCTTTTGCTTAGCTAATACCTGTTTTCACTCTTTTCCAGGATTGTTTTTTTTTTAACTTTAAGCCTGCCTAACCAGACTGAAATACTTTTCCCTCCCTAAAAAATATCTGAAGCGGGAGAGTATTACTAGGAAGGTCTGTGCTTGTTTAACCTTTGGGGAGGCACACCTAGTATGGGCTCCACAGGGCAGGGAGAAAGCCGTGGGGCTTCATCTGTCACCATGGAAAACCTGGCACAATGCACAGCGCTGCGCCGCCCCCCATGCCAGGCAGCACATCCCTTCTGTGTGGGTGCTGTGTTCCGTTCAGCTGCCATTGCTTGAGCTACCCTCATCATCTCCTCTCATCAGCTCTCATGTTCCTATTCCTTCACATCTATGTGTATAATCCAGTAATTACTTCTGATCAACATATTTGGAGGTTTCAGTTATATTTGTGGAGGAAAAGTTACTCCTTGTTCTTGTTTTTCCCATGTGTATATGTGGGATACAATGGACAGACACTCCAAGCTGAAAAATGTGTGGCTGCATTAGTATGATGCTGGGCTTGAGCTAACAAACTAGGCTTGTCTTTGTGTCAGAGCACAAATCGAGCGAATTTATGCCTGTCCGTCGTATGCAGAATAAACACACACAGGGCTTTCAAGAGGTCGCAAAGAGCTTCCAGTTTCCCTTGCCAGTTAAAGAATCCACATAGTTTAAGGCCAGACTTTGACCTACCTGGATGGTTTTGTAATCTCAGAAACCGTCATCTGAAGTTCAAAAATTACTTCATATAAAAGCCACTTGTCAGCAGCAAAATATGTTTTCTACATTTCTGTTGCATACTGAATCTAGAATCAAAGTATGAAATTAGCAAACTTTACAATAGTCCTCCTGCAAACATCCAGTCAAGTTCTGTGTACAAATCTTTTGCTTTCTATGAATAACTGATGAATATTATTACAATATTATTATTTCCAGTAAACTGGAACAGCAGAACCTATGAGAGCAGACTGCAGCAGAACACAGCAATCTCCCAATTTAGTATTTAACCAGTAAAGTCACCCTTGCTGCCACAACCAGGTTATCAAGTGACCCAGCAGCAGCCTGCCATGGCCATTTGAAAGCCCTTTGCTAGTCCCAGGACTGCTAACCGGGTGTGTGACCCTGCTCTGGCCTTCCAAGTGACCTCTACAATGATCTTCACCTGAGTGACTTTTCGTAACCTTTTTATGCTTGTCTAGGTAGACTGGAAAATCTTGGGACCTCATAGAGTTTCAGGTTGGGTTTCAGCCCTGCTTGACGTTACGGGAGCACAGTGCTTGCTTGGTCCTCCCAGTACCACCATAATTTCCCAATAATTACAGTAGTTATTGTACAGGTGGAGGGGGCATCCATAAATAGGTCTTCTAAATCTGGGAACTATCGTGGCTACATTAAAGCAATAATAAATGCTGCTGCAATCTGGAGTCCTGCTGGGTTGCAGATTTGATGCAGCTGTAATGGTGTAAATCTTCAAAAGGGTAACGTTGTTTTGCCCAGCGTGCTTGGCTTTCTTCTGAACTTACCTCTGGTGCTGTGGTCTACTCAGCTGCTTAATTTCAAATTCTGACAGTGAGTGCACTATGTTAATTAAGATACCCATTAAATGTTTCCATTTTTGTTTGAGTTTCATTGGCACACAGTTAAATTGCCACTTTTGTGTAAGTATAATAATACCAAGCACCAGCCTGTGTGCTCCATTACTACTAATGCACTGGTCACCTTGCAAACATGAAGTAAAGCTCATAATCTGGGATGAGATATCAAAAGGAGTCCCAGGTATGCAAGGGATGCAGGACTAAAACCTTTGTGCCACAATTTGCATGTTACAGGCACCTTTTTTGTTTTTCCTGATATCTGGGGCTTTCACATACCTTGGCAATGAAATGTAAAATATTGCTAATCAAAGACTTTAATGGATACGTACCTTCAGTTACCCCGAACACAAAAAAGACAGAAGTCATCAGCCCATTCACTCCATGTTATACACCTTACTGTAATGACACTGAAGAGAGTCAGAGGAGCAGCTTTGGATGCAATACTACGCAGCTGTGTTATTTACCTGTTTACATCCAGACTACCCTGGTCACTGCTAAAGCTGCACAAGTAACAATCTGGCATGTGTCATTGCGTCATACTTACTTTTGCTTGCATGTGCTGGAATTAATGAACAGTAGAAAAATGATCAGCAGCTGAAAAAGTAAACTGGTTCCAGCTTGTAGCTGCAAGTAGAAAAATTGCATAAGACAACAGGGCATGAATAGAAGAAGCAAAAAGTTATTCTCCAGGCACTGTGTAAATTCTGACGCTCAACTTTGTAATGACGTCTGCCCATTGCAATGTGACCCTGTCAAAACACTTTTGTTCATGTTACTATTTTTTGCAGCAACCACTTTACTTATGTACGAATCTGGTTTGTCACTGACTGTAGCTATGACTTGATGACTTCCTCACTACGCCAGACAGCTTCCCTGAAGCATGCTACCTCCCCAGCCAGGTGGTGAGATGTCAGGGAAAGGTCTGTAAGCAATTTTTGTGCTTTCACAGGTCAGACAGGAGGGGCCAGCATCCCAAACCTGCACTTACTCTGGCATAGAAACACCCTCTATTATATAAAACTGAAGTCTTTAGAAAGAAAACAACATAAAGATATGGGTGTGGGATTTAATTTTGTTATTGTCCTCTGATTTCTGATTTCAGGCAGGGAAAGAGATTCAAAGAAACAGCACTAGAAAGAAGGTGTGTGCTTCCATGGCTTGCTGCAGAAAAATATGAAGTGTGGCTCACTGGAATGAGTATAATGTAAACTTTAAAGAGGAACAGAGGAGATTTGTGTGATATAATAATCCTATGACACAATAAATAGATTCCTATTGTTTCTACAACCAAAGGTAATTGGACTGGATGCTTTATATTTGCCTTTCATATAATACAAAAGTGCTCAGAAGCAGAGGATGAAGTAGTTTCTTTTTTAAGCAGTTCCTCTAAGAACTGAATTCTCACTCATATTTCCTGCGTTCTGTTTGGTTGTGCCTGCTTGGATTTGTTATACTGCCAGTGCCATCCACATGGCCCATTGCAGAGTCTGGTTGCAACCACTGCTATGGAAGGTAGTGCTCCCAGAGCAGCTGACACTCCCTTAGTAGCCCAGTTTTGTGTGTCTCATAGTAAAACTGGTACAGCAAACACACAAAAGCAGAATGGTGCAAATAACCTTGAAAAGACATTCACACATCCATTGGCTATTATAACTCTGAATCCAGTATAAAGATGAGTTGACCTAGCTGTCCCAGCAAGTCAGTGACATAGCGAGGCTGGGATTCCCAATGCGTGCACCCCCATCTGCTGGGGAAGAGTCAGCCACCTCCTCCTGATTCAGTGCTGCAAGGCGTGACTTTTTTTCCTTCGCCTTTTAACTATACAGAGATACACCAGTCAGACTGTTTTGTCTTTTTGATCCATTCTTCTCGATACTGTTTTCAGCCCACCTGTAATTTGCTACCTACCTTTAAGTTACTAACTTCTCTTGTTTAAGATAGAGCATTTTGGAGTCAAAGAGGTAAAAACACATGTTAAGCTTTTCCTATATTTTATCAATGCAAATTTACTCTCACAAAGGTTTACAGCAAGCCTCTCATGACCTCACGACCATGTCTATGACCATTCATAGATGATTAGTCATGGTCTGTACTGTTATTCGATATGTGGAATAGGACTTCATTAATTTGCAGGCATTCTTAATGCACTGCATAATGTCAGAGATTACCAGTTTCCCACAAATGAACTTTTCTTCCTCTGCTTAAAAGGATTTAATAGAAAAACAATGCAAGTGTCTCTGCTTAGAGCTGCTTATGCTGGTTCAAAGAGCCAAGTGCTGATCCCGCCCCACCATCTACTGGAACTCTGCAGAATCACAGGACTCCCTTAGAGGCTCTGCTCTGCAGGCCATGATCTGAAAAAGGCTGGAGGAGTGCTCAGAGGAAATATCACTACACACTTGTTGTGGAGCTCGCCAGAGAGCTGCTGGTGAGTGCTACTAGACACTGTGTTTACCAGGCTAGGTGAACTTTTGATCTGACCTGAACAGGCACTCTTTTTTTTCCTTACATTATCTTGTAGAACAAACAATAAGAGAATAAAAAAAAATAATGAAAAAGCGAGGGTTTGCACATAAATTTCCCTTTACCAATGTAATACTACAAATGTGACATGCCCCATCTCCGGCTCCCTTGCGCCGCAGGCAGGGGTGTGTACCCACACACCCCTGCCACACCCGACACCTCCCCCTTGATGTCACAAAACATGTTCTCGACATGACCAGACACACCTGCACCTTGACCCTCCTGACTCAGCAGGTCTCCACATCCACCCCATCAGCTCCTCCACGTGCACATCTGGCTTGCCCACTCTGCCACGCTTCTCAAACCAGCCTTACACCATGACAGAGATACTGAATGCACCTTTAGAGCTGAAAATAACATGAGGAATTCTTTGGAGGGTAATGAGAGAAAGCTACAGCACAGTAAGGGTGATAAACTCGGTGGGAGACTCCCCAGTCCTTCTGAAATGGGCGCAACAATCAGAGAAAAATTTTAAATTTGGTTTAGTTAATTACAAACAGATTATCATTTGGGAAAATAATGCCCATAAAACCACTTACTGTTTAACAGCCCTACTCTAGACTCTCCGGTATGATTGGCTTGTTGCCAAATTTGTCTCACAGGATGCTAGTGATATCCCAATGAATTGTACCATGGGAGATGCCCTTATCCCACTGAAGTCAAGGGTAAAAAGTCACATTGACTTAGCAAAGGATGTATTTGGCCTTATAAAGCAAGGAGCAGAGCAGAACAGATCCTCACTCTGTCTTATATTTCATGGGGGAACCTCTAAGATGTGACTGTAACTTTTGTCTCCTTTCTCTAGTCACTGTTCATGTGCTGGCATTTTAACAGAGATTTTGGTCATTTGGGCAGACCCCGGATCAGTCCCCACCAGAGAGCACAGCTGAATCCTTCTGCCTGGCTAGGGGTCTGACTTCTCCACACACAGCTGAGCTTGGTGCTAATACTCCCAGCATTGAGGATGGGGCTCCAAATCCAACCAGGAGTTAGTTTATATATAGCACGGTACTTGAAATACTTTATAATCACATTATTATTGCTGGATTTCATTAGGAATGGAAAGTGAAGGTTGATGGTACCCCTTTGTTCATTTCGACTACCATTCACTAGATTACATGCTTACCAAGAAATTCTGAGTGTGTACACATTCAGGCTTGCGATACACTCATGAAGAAATCAGGGAAACACCTCACCCTTGGAAGCTGCTGCCTCTGCGGTGCTGGCTGCTGGCAATGCTCCTTACAGATGGAGGCACTGCTGCTCCAGGCGCTTTGCAAAGGCGGAAGACCACCCTCCAAAGCACTGTGTCAGGATGAAAATGGATGCAGAACCCTTGCCCACTTGCCAGTGACCTCTGCAGGGGCAGCAGAAGAGCAGGTATGTCAGCTGAGTCTATGCTTATGATGGCAATGTGGCACAGAGCAGGTGCTGTCAGCTGTAAGCACCGATGATCTCTCAGTCTCTGCAATGTCAGTCTTCAGTCCTGCTCTGCACCCCAGTAAATAACATTTACATAACATTTGAATATATGTTTCAACCATTCTCTGTGGTCTCACCACAACTTTTGCATTCACCTAATGAATAACATTTAGACGGAGCAGGGGAGTTAACTACCCTACATACAGCCAAACGCTGATGCACAAATGTGGGCAAACAAACAGGCAAAAAAAGCTCTGTGTTTCTGCGGATCTCTTTCCATCATTTATATGTACCAGGGCTTTATTCTGCTAAAAAAAACCACACCCAAAAAACCCCAGCTACCACCAATAGTATAAAAAGTCAGGAGCACTTTGCTTAAACTGAAGAATAATGTAAATTAACAATATTTAAACTACCATCTTTATCTGCTGCCTAGACCAGGCTCTACCTCTTTTGTGGCTTTGCTGTCCTTAGCCAGGGTTGCTCTCATAGCCACTGAGTACAGGAAGTCCTGAGGAATTTGGAGCCATTTCTTTCAAGTCTTCTAAAGAGGCAATAAAAAGATACTTACAGAGAAGTCGGTGCTCAAGCCCAACTCCTAAATCTTAACTTTTCTGGCAGCCTCTGAGCTGTGATATGTCTACCATGGCTGAGACACAGAGCTGCATTCGCCTGGTGCTCACGTCTACATGGGGAAAGGTGTCTTGCTAAAACATTAGCATTGCTTCTCTTCTGATGGATGTAGAGGGCAGGACTTGCAGCTCTCAAACACACTCTGTCCCTGTGGACTGCAGACACCTTTCTCAGAGGAGGTGCCTGGCTTTCCCATAGCTAAAGGCAAGCTGAGCCCCTGGGAAATGTACACAGTGCCATAGTGAATATTATGCCCCACGTGGGACCCACAAGGAATCAGCTGCCAGGTGTTTCTCCCCCAAATTCCCTGGCTGCGTACATGCAATGCACCTCATTCCCAGGCTAATGCACTGCAAGATTGAGACTAGACCAGTAATGTGCAAAGCCCATTGTCTCCATCTCAGGAGCAGAATGGAAGGACAGAGACCCAGTAATAGTAAATGGGCAGGTAAAACTGCGAGTATTTAATTGATTGGATTAGGTATAGGATGGCGGAGTGGCCAGCTCACTGTATAACCTGCACTGCAGCTGTGCCCAGGGTCAGAAATCCTGTGTATGCAAAGGACAAATGGCCTCTTGTTACATGCAGGAAGCACAGGTCACTTTTGGGGTGTTTTGAAGATCACCAGGGGTGATAATTTGCAATTCAAAATGCCTGACCACTGACACATCTCCAGCTCCAGTGCCTCCTCCATGAAGTCAGCAGCCTTGGCAGCTCTTTGAGCAGAGCAAGGTTGTTAGACTGGACAGACTGGACTGTCACCTGCTGGTGCCACCCCCTGAGCCACCCTCCTGGCAAGGAGGTGCCAGGTAGGAGCTGACCATCTGCATAACTAGTACTCTGCTCCCAGAGTGCATAGGCAGCACTTGCCACACGGTGGATCCCTCCTCAATATAAAAAAGGCCTGAGATGAGCCAAAGCACAAGCCAGTCAGCAGTCAAGAAACAGAGCCAGTCACTGGCTCCACAGTCGCACCACACGTCTCTCCACAGTTAAGGACCCCTGAGCAGATCACACTGCCACATTTTGGTGAATTTCATCTTTGGTCTTTTGTTTCAAGCTGTTGAGGCTGTATTGCTTCTTGGACAATACTATCTTTTTCCAAACTCATAGTCTGATTTTAGGTTCAGAGGCAGATGCTTGGGATGTGAATCAGCTCCAGATACAAATCCTACAGTGTCCACATGTACATTATGTCTCTATCATCCACTGTAGTCATAGGAATCAGTCAAAACACCCCGTCTAGGGGCTTCTTAGGCCGACCAAACTTAGGCATAGCTTTAGTGTAGGTCCTGTCTGCACTTTTGGGCCAAAAGTGTCTTTCTTTTCTAATTTTCATATATTAGTTTGCCTTATTCAGCAGTAGTGATGTGTCCCTTCCAGTGCACCAGTGCTACGTAAACTTGTTATAACCCTCCCATCCACCAGCCCCTAGGCACTGCTGGTGGTCTATTGCTCCAGGTAAATTCCAAAACAGCTCACTTATTGTTATTTCATCCATGGAAACAACCCAGCAAAAAGCAAAGCTCACGAGGGTCCCCTCCCCTTTACAGTACGGAGTCTGAGTCCCCAACTTAGGGAGGCAGAGGCCCAGTCAAAAAAATAGCATGAAGACACGGGTCTACTGGTGGTTTGGCAGACACTGGCTTTGGGGCATCCCCTGTGAACTATTATACCTGTAGCTGTTGGAGTTATCACTATCCACTTCAGCCATGATAATGTGCTCTTAGTTATTACCTCTTCATTAAACATTGTACTTTAACTAACTGTAATTGGGTAGAAAAGGCTTGCTAATTTGTGTTCTCCATACAGGAGTTAAATCAGGAAATAGGTAATCTCTGAAAACATCATTTCAGAAGCCACACTCACTCACATGCTGGCAGCACAGTGGTACAGGCAGCCTGCCCGCCGGGCTGCCCATGGGTGCTGCACATGCCGCTCGGCCAGCACAGTGAGGATGTCTGCACCCGACCTGCGCTGGCAGCTCTGCACATGCTCCGTCTGCCAGCCAAGTCCCACTCACCCTCCAAGGCTTTTTTGTCTACAGGCAGCGCTTGGCTGCTGAGGCTGGATGAGCTGCAGCATCTCTCAGAGCTGCTTGTAGGCAATTTCACTCACTGAAGCTAAGACGTTTTTCAGAAGCTCAGTCAGCTTCCAGGGTTGTCATTTTAAGAGGGTCCATAACAAACAGAACATACCATTCCCATCAAGCTAGCGATAATGTCATTGGCTTGACAGCAACCTGCAGCCGTAAAGCAAGTTTAATTCTCTGACAAGAAGATTGGCGACAGCTATCATAGCATTGTTTACTGTCATATATGGGATTCTTCCCTGAAAAGCTTGGAGATGGGATTTGTCTGGTATGGTTGTAAATAATGAGACAGACCACAATGGATTTCAGTTCCTCATCAGTGTTTGATCAGCACAAAGGTAAGTCATCTGTTACTAATTTCAAAATCCCCTGGTCCTCCCATGTCTTGCATGCAAATGTACTAATATTACCTGACAGAATTAATAAAAGGATTTTTTTTAAAAGATCAGGTGTCATAGAGATTTATTTTGGTTACACATGAAGGAATTTCTTCCATCAGTTTTATACGTGGATATTTCAGCCTATTGCTACAGTGATTTTTAAAAATAAAATTTTTCAGCAGAATAGCAACAGTATCTGATTGCTCTTATGCTTAGCATTGAGAGATGTATGCATATATTTATTGTTTATATTATATTTTGGGCCTCTTATGGATATATATGTATATAAACAATTGTAATATTAGCAAACAGAGCAGTTTAAAATGGAGTAAAAATTTAAGAAAAGCTGATTTTCATAAGTCTACTAATTTGTATAAATTAAAAGGACTAGATGCTGACAGGTGATCGACTTTGCTTCAGCAAATCTTAGCTGGACAGGTAAGTATTGCCATAACTGTGAATTTAAGATGTCTTTAAAAGCCCAAACATGAAGATTTTCTACATGGTAAGGTTGCTACGGAAATACAAATGTCTCTTTGTTGTCTGCTTTTAAGTTAAATGGTTGAATTTCATGTCTTATTTGCCAATACAAGCTTTTATGTCTTACAGCTTAATCCACTATAATGAATATAGTGGCATTCCCTTTATGCTCCCAAAGCAAGAAGCTGTCATTGTTTGATTATCCATGTTGCAACAAATTTCTCTGTAAGTCAGCTTGCCAAATAATTTGTGTGCAATGGCCACAGTTTCCAGTGCTCACCTGCAAAGTGTCCAAGATGACATGGCCATGCTGGCCCCACAATGAAGGTGCTGACTGTAGAAAAAAGATGAAGGGCAGGAGGAAGACAGATGCTGCGGTGCCTTTTGGGCAGCCAGGTCCCATGGGTTGTACTTTTGTGCTTGCCTAAGCTTCTTTGGTGAACCCAAAGTAAATACACCCCATGTAAACCAGTGGACTTTGGCTGCCTTTCAGCTACAGTAGCACTCAAAGCCTGAAGCAAGTCTTGAGAGTACTGGTCTACACTAGCCCAGCCAGCACCCCACCCTGAGTAAATGGGGAGGACTGGTAAGCAGTCGAGCAAAACTGAGTGACAAGAGACAAAAAATACTACCAGCAAGGATAAAGAAGGAAGGGAATTGCAACAGGAGAAGTGGGATCTGCACTGCAGGAATAGAGACAGGTGCTCCTAGGTCACGTGTGAATGACATAAGGAGCATTTTCCCCAACAGGACAGAGGTGTGGGGCTGACTGAGCTTCTGCAGCTCCAAACAGCTGTTCTCAAGCTCTCCTTCTGCAGGCACTACAAGTATGCTCTGTGCCACACACCGACCCAGCAGTGCTCAGACTGGGGAGGGAGAGGGGAAACCCTGCACTCTCAGTGCCATGGGGATGGCTGCCAAGGAGCTCATGGAACTGGTGCCAGAAATGAATCTGGAATATGACTTGGGCTGGGGAAGGAGAAGTCAAGTCTCCAGATGGATAAGGGGGCAGACTGCAATGCAGGAGACCACTGACCGAAACTACTTTATCCAGATAGAAGTGAGAGAGTTTGGAGGCAACACCTGCCTGTACCTTCCTTTCCTCCTAATCTGCAGCCCTGCCTCCTGCCAGGCCACTCTCCACGTGGACCCATCCTTATTCCTGTCCAGCATCATCTCTGGCAGCCAAGAGGGCCAACCGTGCCCTGGGGTGCATCAAGCACTGGATTGCAGCCAGTCGAGGGAGGGGATTGTCCTGCTCTGCTCTGCGCTGGGGCGGCCTCACCTCGAGTGCTGTGTGCAGTTTTGGGTGCCGCAGGACATCAAGGATACAAAGCTACTAGAGGAAGGCCACAAAGTTGGTGAAGAGTTTAGAGGAGAAACTATATAAGAAGTGGCTAAAGTCACTTGGTTTGTTCAGGCTGGAGAAGAGGAGACTGAGGGTAGACCTCATTGCGGTCTACAGCTTCCTCACAAGGGGAGGAGGAGGGGCAGGCGCTGATCTCTTCTCCCTGGTCACCAGTGATAGGACCCGAGGGAATGGCAGGAAGATGTGCCAGAGGAGGTTTAGGTTGGATATTAGGAGAAGGTTCTTCATGCAGAGTGTGGTGGAGCACTGCAACAGGCTCCCCAGGGAGGCAGTCACAGTGCCAAGCCTGACAATATTCAGAAGCACTTGGACAATGCCCTCAGACACATGGTGTGAATTTTGGGGCTGTCCTGTAGAGGGACAGGAGTTGGACTTGATGATCCTTGTGGGTCCCTTCCAACTCAGGGCATTCTATGATTCTATGATGTCCAGCCCCATGACACATCCCACTCACAGCATCTCCCCAGCAAGAGGGTCCCCTCTAGATAAATTCATCATCTCCCCTCCACCACCACTGCAGGGATGCTGGCTCATTAGATGATTTGTGACTTACTGTTTGCCTTCCCTGCTAGCTACATGGGAGGCGAATGGCAAGCAGGAGTAGACAACACACAGTAATGGGACACTGAACCCCTTGGCTGTCATGCAAAGAAAGCTCTATTCAAAATCTACAGTGTAGGGTGGATTTTACCTAAAAAGCATGTTAGTGCCTTGGAACATTACTGATTTAAGCAGGCATAATTTTTTTTAGCAAGGAGAAGGGCAATATCTTTCATTGGAGCAATTTATAACAACGGAAGAATACCCACTAGGTTTCAAACACACCAGGTCAATATCTGTCGGTCCAATAGAATAATCCAACCCTCCCTATATAAACGCCTTATATACACCACACATCAGAAAACTATCCCAGCTACAAATCAAAAAGCCAGCATTCCAGGCTTGAAAATCACACTGTTTCTTTGCAAGACTTCCTGTGGTACTGCTCATTAATATCTTACAGTACTTATTAATAGTAACAGCAGTAGCAATGTGGGACTTAAAGAAGCCAAGCAACATCAGAAACCCTTCCCCTCCTAATACTGCTTGGTGCCATTTAAATGTGTGCTGTTCCTGCCTTCAAATGTTTACCGTTTAAACAGAGAAGCTAGACAAAGGCCTGGACTATTACATTCACAGCCAGGCACACACAGGGATTATTATGTTGTTAAGCAATCAATAAATCCGTAATATCAGAGAACGAGTTACAATTTCCAAAAACTGCACTCATCTACCTCTCACTGACCCTTGACACTGACATGCTGAAATCAAATAAATTGCCTCGTATTGTGTCCTACTGACAAGCTGTGGGAAATCACATAAGGCATTTGGCTACTGGTGGAAACAAGAGGGTTTATAGGGAAGGGGGGAACAAATTATATATGTAAAAGTTTCTTCTTCACAATAAACAGGCTGTTATCCAGCCTTCAGTTTTCAAAACTTAGTGTTTTAGCAAGGTCTAAATCAGTCATTGTCAAGACATATACTAAGCTGCAGCAAATTTATTTAGACCTTAAAAACCCAATGCAGGAGAAAGGATGCACTTAATGTACATCTAATGTGCACTTTGTAAAACAACACATCAGGCACATCACAAATTGTGTAAAACATGCATCCTGCACAGAGGAGTCAGAGGAGAACTAATGTCACAGGCAGTGTAATTTCATTGCTCTGAATCCTGTGATCATTCTGCATGTTTCTTTATATACCCCCTTTTCCGACCAAATGACAATAACTTTGTCTTAAAGAAATTATTTGCTTTTAAAACACTTCAGCTTATTTCAGATAGATAGGCTTTTAACTTCGATTCTTTCTGAGGATTTTAGCTACAAAAGAAGATGTCACAACCCTGTATGTAATTTTGTATTTGTTTACTAAGATTCTTCCAGACTTTTCTATGCCACTGTTGTGCCAGCCTGCAGTTTTTCCCTACCCTTGCTTCATATGCAGGCTTTTAGTTGGAACTTCTGCCTTCCTGAAACTGTCTGACAGCTTCATTTCACCAGCAGCACAGCAATTTTCCAAAATAAAATGTAAAATGTATCTAAAATGGCACCAGTACTCACTGGCATTTACAGAACTCCAAGATAATAAATGAAGTAACGCTAACACATTTGAAGATGGAGGGTCAGGCATTTGGCTGTTCAGAACCCCTTTATTCCATACGGTGGTGGTGCCCCAGCCACAGTCAAGCTCCCCAGAAGGGTAAGCTCACAGAGGGGGACACAAGTGCTCAGTACCTCACTGTCACCTTCTGCGAAACACCCACTCTCCAAACAGTTCCTCTTCTGCCCAGGAAGGTGTCTGCAAAAAAAAAAAAAGGCCTACAAGCTTGGTGCCCATGCCCCCTCATTCCTTGACAGCATAAGCTGAAGGAAGATGAAGTGGGAGATTTTGTTTCACCTGGAGCCAAGTGCATCCAGCATAAATGACATCCAAGCCCTTGTGGCATTTCCTGCTTGCTGTCATGTGAAGCATCAGAAGACCATGCATCTGTCTTCCTCCTCACCCTCCACCAAAAGCCACATAGGCCATGTTAAAGACACCCCACTTGAAATTGTATCACCCTACAGAAATGGAGTTTGTGTCAGTCTGCTTTATGTCAGATCATTTCCTCCTGGCCCGGTCTCCCTCACCATCAGGGTGACAGCTTGGTCCACCTGCCTCTACTTGCTCTGACAACTAGGACTTATGGGTGGGGAAGTGTGATTCTTGGATGTGGCTTCAGTCACCATCACTTAACAGGAATGGAGCCCATGTTCTGCAAGAACAGGCGTGGGGAAAAATTCTTCATTCATTCATCCATCCATCTACTCATTCAGAGCTTTGCTTCTTCTCCTCGAACAGGAGGATAATTGCTCTAGGGAAAGCAGATTAGCCCAGCACAAGCAAAGGCACAGGGAGGAAGGTGTTTTGGTTTTAGTTAGACAAAAAATGGCAGAGGCAGTCAGGGACTCTCATGCAGGTGTGCATCCATGTCCTCATCTTTCTGCCATCCTGTCCTCCAGATAAGCAACTGCTCTGCTCAGGAGATGGAGAGTTTCATTTTGTAGCTGGATTGCTCTACTCCTGACTCACAGTAGGAAAATTTAACAGTACTTGCAAGGCTAAACAGCAAAAAGTACAAAATTTACATGTGTAATGCATAAAAGGAGTGATCCACTGGCTGTCTCAGTATATCTAATGGTTTCTTTCCCAATGCCAGCAGCATCTTCTTTGTACCAGTCCCACATAATAACCACCACACACAGCTGTGAAAGCAGCTGTGTTGGTGCTTGTGGCTGGCATCTCCCATGCACCTCCAGAGACTGGCCAAGAGGAGCAACACAAGTGATGACCTCTGCCTTGTCTCCTTGCCTTCCGCCCAGCCTGTACTACACCCCTCTTTGAGTAAGGGACTAGCTCAGACCTGAGCTTGTCATTAACATGTCTTTGCTGAGTTTCACAATTGTGAAAGCAGTCTGCAGATCTGGCATGATAAGGAAATCTAATTAATGGGCCCTGTGGTAAAGTCACTTCTTTTTTCATATACTAGTCACTGATGATGACTCTCTACAGGCAATGACTCTTAGTCCCTCCTGATCTCCCAAGCACACAAGTCAAAGCTTCTGAGCCAAATGAACAGTTCCCTCAGAAATACACTCCCCAACAGAAAAAAAATCAAGTTAACATTTTTAATTTACAGTTTAATAATTTACAAATTTTTTCAAATTAGTAATTTAAAAGACCAGCTAGAAGAAAGAAAATAAATTAAATTCTCTTCAGCTGAGTAGTAATGGAGAGGGAATATGTGCACTGGTGAAGGCAGATTTAACATCAGCTTCCTAGTTTTCCCAAGCCCACAACCAGAGCTCCAGCTTTGACAGACTAACCTTTCCCAGGGTAAGTCCTGATTGTGTTTCCATGGCAGCCAAGTTTTGAAGTCGAGAATGATGATTGCATCCCGGGGAGAGAAGGTCACATGTGGGGAATTACCCTGGGCTGTAAACCCCAGCATGGAGATCATGCAGGTTCAGCAGTGACAATGTCTGATCACAACGTGAATAGTGTGGCTAATACTTTAAAATTATCTTTAAAGATCTTTCATCACTCAGAAATATATATGACAATGTTTAAAATATAATTTATATCAATGTGTTAATAATAATGTATTGTTTGATTATGAAAAAGACTTTACTAACTTTTCAAATTCTCTTTAAACCATCTCCCTTTTTTCTGCACAGCTTACCTAGTTATGTCTCCAGAAGACATGACAGTAAGAATAAGTCACTACTCACTCAATCAGTCTTTCCTTTGATCGACTCTCTAGTGTGATTTAGGCATCAGTTTTACTTTCTCCAGCTAACAAGGTAGTGCAGTGGCTGGACAAATGTTATGCTCTGTAGTTCTGACCCTCAGCCACAATGAACAGCACAGCTTACTGCAGCTGTACTTCTTTTTGAGTTAATAGAGATCAGAAACTCTTTCTAAAATTAAACATGAGACTGTGGCTGGCCAACAATATATATTTATAGCATTTTACCATTACATCAGATTTGACCCTGCACCAAAAAAATCAACTTTTTTGACTCTTGGAGTTAACAGGTTAATAGTGCACTTGAAGCCAAAGAAGGTATAGGCATGTGCAGCATGGGATGACAAGTCTAGAAGGAAGTTACAGGCAAAGAAGCAAAGAGGCAATCATCACATTAATTTATCTAGAAACAAAAACCAGAGGAGTGTTCAGGAACAGGCCCTGAACACAGCATCTGCTTTAAATAATACCTCATACTGTAACTGCCAGACAAAATAAACCTCTCCTGGGTTCCAAGCAATAGTCCACCTTTCCTTTTTGCAGGAATTATTAACACAAACCGTTGCTGCCAGAAGTTCACTCTCCTGAGAAGATAATTCCCCTGGACACTGCAGGGAAAGGAAGTGAAAAGCCTCAGTCTTCTGACTGATACAGGGATAACACTGAAACTGAAAACACCTATGTCCCGATTTCATCCTATCTCATAAAAGTGTAGCCAGCAATATTATGAGCTAGTTCAGTTATTACTTCATTGTTTCTTAAGTCATGTTACATTGATGTTAGTATGATTTCTTATAAGAGGTGGAAGCTTTCCAGATGTTTTCTTACGTCCGCTCAGTGTCTATGTCTCATGGTTTTTTGGAAGAAGTTATGATGAAAAACAAGTTTCAGATGACTAACAAAAACCACAGTGCTGTTTAGATACACTTTGTTCCACCTTGAGTTATATAGTCAAAAAACTTAGTAAAATAAGTGTCATTATTTTCACTGTTAACCATTCGTACTTGCTCTCCACTTACACACAGTCTGCTCCTCCCCTGCAGGTGATGCAGCAGAAGAGATTGATTTGACTGTAGTTTACCAAGCAGCAGCTAATGGCGATGTGAACACACTAACTGCAGTGATTCGAGAAGATCCTTCCATCCTAGAGTGCTGCGACAGCGAGGGTAAATGAAGGCTGAGCTTGTCAGGGGATTAGTAGCTTCAGCTTGAAACTAAATTTTCTAATTTTTATCCTCATTTTTTGTGTTCAGCAAATTATATTTAGTAGCAGAATATGGGAAATTTGAGTTATTCTTTGGAACATCCACTGGAAATGCTCAGTTTGGATACTTCTTTCCCCCCCATAATTGTAAGATTTTTTTTATATGGATAAAAATAAGTTGTTTTGCTATAATCAGACAGTACTTTATCATTCATCTATTTTATCTTCTTTAGGGAGATGCTGAGAAATTGTCATTTCAGGGAAGGAAGCAGAATCTCTTTTATAAAAGCCAAATGCTATACATTCTGCACATCTCTAGATTAGAGGGTTCCAATCTTTTGCACTTAAAAAGTATGTGTACAGACACAGTTTGAATGATTTTGTAATGTAATTGTTTGCCAAAGGGCTGGTTGTACAATGTGTAATGATCTAAATAATCTGTGAGACTGTGCTCGTTTTCATTTTGTGTTCAGGTTACCATCTAACATTATTACAAAGTGCTATCCATTGGCTGGGTTTTATATGCACCTATTTCCCAAGTGAATTAGAGCCACAGATCTCAGGAAGCATCTCTCAAGGAAGACTTTGTTTATTCAAAAGTATTTTTTTATTGTAGTTTCTTTTAAAGGGTCCATATGAACACTGCCTATTCTAATCTTTACCAGCTTTTACAAATTTACCAATTTTTCCTACACTTTAAACCAGACATCCTAACTGTTATCTTTAAAACATCTATTGGTCAGTAGGGAAAATGCTGAATCAAGCTAAAATGATCTCAGATCTCAGTCCAGACCTTTGATGGGAGAGGGATGAGGTATGAAGAGCAGTGGGTTCAGATAGACAGATCAGCAAAGGGAAGTGTTTCAGCTCCAGAATAAACTTGTTTACTAGCTTGTACATACAAATGTAACTAAAGACCTGTCTTGCAACACAAAACATATGGCTCATATCCTGCACATATGGCAGAGTCTGCATAATCTCAGGTTGAGTAGCCACATTTGCTCAGCAGTCTCATCGAATCCAGTAAGAATAATCATTCTTCAGTTGTGTCTGAAGTTTCTAGTAGTCAATATACATGCTTATTCCCAGCTTAGTAATTTTAAATTACTTTGTCAGATTCTTCAGGAAAATCTCTTTCTGTTATTCAGCACTGAACAGAATGGTAGGAAGAGGAAGCAATTAAAAGATATCATAATGCTTCATGATTAAATTTGAGCATTACGTTTGAATGTAGATTTCAGGTTTTTTCCAGCACAGAATTGCTTGCAGAATATAAAATAAGTTCTCATGACAACAGAAAAGAAAATATTTTAGAACAAATCCAGTCTTTGAAACAAGCTGTTATCTACATAAAGTATCAATTCACACACATATACTTTTGCATGGGGCAGGGCTTGATTTCATAAAACTTTTTAATACATAGAGAGAGAATGAAGCTGGGGTTTGAGAATATTAGACAAGCACCATCTGGTTACTAGTCACTCTGAAGAATATCAGCCCCAATAGTATACAAAGCAAACAGTTCATATTGCGAGCTTGTCAACAGAGAAAGAGTTTTCCCTCCAGAAGTAGAGTTAATGAGGCCAGGCTTCTGTTAATGAAGTCATGCTCCTTTTAAAATCAGTGGTCAGTAAGTGGCATAGCAGTTACTTCCTGCCTGCAAAAAGCTGAGTACAACTGTTGGACAGCTGTCAGGGAAAGGATTTGTTAATTTGCCAGTGCTGACATTAGCAAATAAGAAAATATCTCTATTTTATGGCTTTGACAAAACAAAAATTGTAAAAGAACGTTTGACTTTCTTCCCCAGGTTGCACACCTTTGATGCATGCTGTGTCAGGACGCCAGGTTGACACAGTGAAGCTTCTGTTGAAGATGGGAGCCAATATTAATACTCAAGATGCTTGTGGACGTACCAGTTTATCTCTGGCAACTTATCTGGTACCAAGACTTGGGGGAGAAGGATGGAAAGATAGATGAAGTGAAAGGAGTAAATGTGCAGACCAAATAACATTTCTGTTTATACTATAGAAAGAAAAAAAAATATAACACATTTGGTTCTAGACAACAGTGAAATTCTAAACTTTAATGCAAAGCTGGGAGCAATGATTATTAGAAAAGGATCAGGGCTCCTGTCAGAGTGTCCTTTCTCTTTCAGGTTGTAAAATTAGTGCATGGGATCTCACTAAATCCAGGGTCCTCTGTGTGGTTTCAAGAAAGCCACTTGTTTCTGTGCACTGGAAAGTCCCCTCTTGTTCTTAATATGCAGATTAACTTCTCCCCTCCCACTGTACGCATCAGATTTTTACGCTCCAGAAAGGGCATTTCTATCTCAAATTCTGGTGGTCAGCAGGCATGTTTTCCTGCACACCACATGAGCTAGGGCATTGCTTTCTTTCACTGTAGTGCTGGATGGCTAGATTAAGAGCTTAAGTTCAAGGTGCTGCAGGTGCCAGTGCAGATACTCAGATCATAAGCAATCCAGTCCCCCAGTCAACCCACATGCAAGTGGTAAGAGGAGCCGACATCCTATTAAGAAGTTTGGGAAGGGAGATGTGGTGCTCTCTGTCTGAAGCACAGAGGATGGTCCTTTTCTCCTTAGTCTTCTACTCCTTGCTAGAGGGAATTCAGGATTCAGAGAGAGGACAGGGACCAAGTTAGTTGGGTAGAGAGGTTGACCATAGGCTCCTATTACTGGTTGGACAGAAAGGAGGAAGGAATGTTCACCCATGCCGCATAGTACGAGTTACAGCTGGATGACCGCCAGTTCATTTAAACAGATACCTTGGCAGCCTAATTAAATCACACCATTGGCATCTAGGTTCTTCCTGCAAATTCAGGACAAAAACAATGCTTCTGCTCAGCTATGCGATATTCAGCCAGAAAATAAGTGTAGAAAATAGCAAAACAGGCAGTCTTATTCAGTGCAAGGAGCATGCCTCACTTACTTGAGAATAAACATTTCCTCTGCCAGATATTTTCAAAAAAATCCCATAATTAGTGTCATGCTCCTTTTTTCCTTCCTCTTTTCCCAGAGGGCAAAAAATATTCTTTGGGAAAAAAAAAATGGCTGGAAAAGATTTAAACCACCCAGGCTTCAAAGTTTCCATTTCTGTTTCTGTGATGGATATAATCGCAGGTCTAGAGAGGATTTGGCTGTGATGTCTGTCCAGAGAACTGAATTCAGCAGAGCTCCACAGTCACAATCATGTGCAGAATTCGGTGGTCTTGTACATCCACCAGGAGCTGCAACAGGGATGTTCTGATTCCATTATTCCACACCTTTTCCCTATAAATGCCAGTAAAGCCAATCTGATGTAGTTCATACAGCAGGGAATGGTCTTTGTAAATTTCTTGCGGAGGTTTGAACAAAACACTTAAACACATGCTTGATTTCCCTGGGACATAAGTGTATGCTGACAGATTTATGCAGTCACAACCAGACTGTTTACTTTCTTTTTTGTTGAGGTGCTCAACAGAAGGTTTTAGTCCAAGAATTGTTTCATCCCATCTGTTTTGGTGCTGGCTTCAGTCTAACATTGTCACTAATTCAAACTTCTGCAAGAATGTTTATAAGACCACACTGTAAGGTTTTTTACTGTTGATCTGCCATCCCTGCTAAAATCTCATAAAGGAAATGAGATTAAGTGCTCATGTTCTTGGTTTAACCTAGGATAATTAAATCCACATGCAGGAATATGTGTAGCATTGGCTAGTGGTACAGGAATTAGCAGGTTTTTAATCACTTTATTCAGTCAGTACTTGCCAGAGCTGCAGAAAAACCAAAACACGGTGTAAAGAAAACACCTTATCACAGAAATGAATGAGCAAGTTAGTCTGAGACTTGGATGCCAAAGGGGAACTGCTTTCAGTGCTGAAAGACCCCTATCAGGGAAACAAAAGACCAGTTCCTCTGCTGGCAGAAACAGCTATGGTCACACATGGAAGCCAGAATCACCAGCCAAAGACCTGGCCTGATGCATTTCACTTTCCTCTTTGACATGCTCTAACTTTTTTTTTAGGGTTGGCTGGAAGGATGTGTCAGCCTGCTTAGAAACGGTGCTAAGCAGAACATCCCCGACAAAAATGGGAGGTTGCCACTACACGCTGCTACTGCAGAGCCTGACGTGAGGTATGTCTCAGGCTCCAGCTCCAGACTTGCTGGTTGATTCTCAACGGGTAGCCACCAACACAAGTTACCCAGCCCAAAGGAGAGCCTGAGTCAGGAATGATAGCTGTGACAGTTACACTAGTGACTTACTCCTTCATTTAGTGGTTATCATAAAGGGGGTAGAGAGGAGGAAAAGCATTGTACAACACTAGTGTAACAAAGAGATATGCCCAATTAAGGTGAGAAGCCTGGTTTAAGATCACAACAGCAGGAAGGGAAAAAAAAATTGTAATAGATGTTGAAACCCTGGGTTTCCCCTGACAAATTACCTTTCTGCCACCTCCCCACAAGAAATATTGCAAGAGGCTCCTTCTCTGGACTTCTCCTCTGAGTAGTACGGCAAATGTGAGAGAAGTTTTCCACATGACAATGTCTCTTAGAACCCCTACTTTAATTTTAAAAGCAAAACTGAGGTTTGGGGGACTGGCTCATTTTCAACTACTTTTACTGAAGGTGGAGTAACAACTACAAAGTGTCTTCAAAACAAAACTTAAGAAAGTTCCTCTTTGTCTCATTCCAGCCTGTGATAATAAGAAAGTTTAACAAACTTTGATTTGTAGATCTGAATAAATTCACTCAAAAAACTCTCCTAAGTAAATCATGTCTAGAGGGGTAGGAAGACATTAGAGACAGGTAAAACATTCAGTACATCCAAAATGTTCATGTGACTTAATGACTGCGTCTACGGGTTTCCTGCTGTTGCCATATCAGACCAGCCCAGACCCCTGTGCATTTCTGCTGATCTTGCTCTTCAGCCTTTTTTATTAGCTTTATTCATTTTCCACATGATCATTGCTTTTCATGCATCACTTAGAGAGAATAGTTTGAGGTTTCTGCAAAAAGTATGGGTGAGTATCATTAAACAAAGCCTCCACAGAGAGACAATGTTTGTACAATACTGCACATGCTGCTACTTGAAAGGGAACAGTAATCTGCTTTACCAGCAGCACACAGGGTTCCCCGCACGTTTTTCACATTCTCCATGGATACAGGCAGACCTTTGCTCTGCACAGGAGTTTACGAGTTGCTCAATTCCTTTTCCTCCGTCTTCTCACTGTGTTTGCCCCATGCCCAGAAGACATGCCTGGAGCAATGAGGGGGAGGCTTTTCCATCACGGTCATTGTCACTCTATTGAATTCCATGTCGTTGCCAAAAGGGTATATGCAGTGGCCAACTATGTCATGCTTTTTCAGCCAAGTTTGAAAGCTGGCAGCCCACTGCTACAACCCTGTGTGCTGGAGGCAGCACATGGACCACATGGAAATACAGAGACAGTGATCAGCCAGTTTATGTACTGATTTGATAACTGATTTATATGCATCAGTGCATTCCACAGAGCCTCAGATGAAAGGTGGAAAGAGATTTTATGGACTTCCTGATCTATGCCTTTAAGATTAGATATCAGAGAAATCTCAGCTGCATGGCTGAATACCTACGTGTTTGAATGGTAGCACTTAGGTTGCCATAATGATTTAAAAATACAGGTGAGCCAAAGTTCGTTGTTGATAGGGTTTTACACTCAAAGAATGAGATTTCCTTCACATACACTGGTTTCATTGATTATACCTGGGATTAAACTACAGAACCATGTATCAGATTATAAAACTATGTGACAAATGGGGTTTACAATCATATTATGATTATCTCATGTTCTTTCTGCTCACTAGTCCATTTTTACGCAGACCTGTTTTCAGATTCTGAATTTCTGAGATTCTGAGTCATTGTTCCAAATGACCACAAAATGTCTCTTCCCTTTTACAAATTTTTACCAAACTAATCACAGCAATCCTAAAATGTCATCCTTTTCAGAGTTCCTATAGTATGACTCCATTATGCCATTGGTTGTGTGATTCAGAAAAGGAGGTGTACCACCACTCTTCTACAAGTATTTGTATCCATATACAAGTGGATCTGAAGTCCTAGAAAAGCACTAGAATTGGCCCGGTGCTCACCCTTTAGACTTTCTAGTTAGAAAAACATTAAATTTGGACTTCTGGCACCTGAAGATGGCATTACCAACAGATAAACTTTCACCTGCAGAATTGCCCAAATCATCCCTAAGCAACTGTAAATGTCTTTCTTTTGAATAATTTACATTATCTAGTTGTTTATTCCTGGGGGAAAAAAAGAACAAATTTGTCATGCAACAATCTCAACTTGATCTCAATCACATGGAGACATTCAAAACCCACCTGGACGCAGTCCTGTGTACCCTGCTCCAGGTGTACCTGCTCAAGCAGGGGGGTTGGACAAGATGATCTCCAGAGGTACCTTCCAACCCCTACCATTCTGTGATTCTGTGATTCTGCGATTCTGTGATCTGATCCACACACCTGAGCACAGTTTAATCCAGAAAATATACTGGAAGCTGTTGAAGATTGTCCTGATGAAAAGCAGCAAAAGATTTTCATTCAGTCTCCGGTGCATGGGAAAAAAATGCATGGTTGTATGCATTTATCTGTGCATTATCTGTACATTCATGAGAGTTCCCTCCTTGACACTTCATCATCTTTTAATTTCCTTGCAAAAGAGCATGTCTTTTAAATGTCCATGTTTTGAGGGTTTCTAGCAAATTCACACCTTCAGATGAGCCACAGATTTTCATTATGAGCTTATGTAGATATCCACTAAGCATATATCTTTCCTTTTGCTAGAATCATAAGAACTGTACATCCATGTTAGGTTCTATGCTATTTGGCTTTGTTACAGCCTATGACAGGTTGGTCCTTTCCATTACTATGGTCCACCCATGTACATGATCCATACACTTACCATCCTACTATAAAACACAACCATCTTTACCAAATGTACAGTGATTTCAGAACATCTTCATAGGATGCCAAAACAAAAAGCAAAATTCATGCCATGTTAAAAATATTATTGCATTTGAATAGTATTTCATGTAACTATTTTATTGTAACTGTTCCCTCCACCAGAGGGGAGTGTTTGGAGTCTGATATTCTATAAAATGTGAACCAATGCCTTGCTATATTTTATACCATAACAATGGCCCTATCCCAGCAGACACACTATAAGGCCTTGTAAAATACTATTGGTTTGTGTGTGTGTAGATACATAGCATGCATGCATATACACACACAAACACACAAACACATACACAACATCACATTACTCCCAGAGTTAAGGAGAGTGAAAAACCCTTATAGAAACTGGTCATTAGCATTTCTATTTGTTTAAAACTTTATAAAATAGGATGACAATGAATTGCTAAGCTATCAAAAACTGCACACATATAGTATTACAGACTGTAATTCTAGCCTGGCAATCAGCACAAGAATTCTTCCTAGTGGATCTGCTTTTAATTCTCAGCACTAAACTTTTGTTGTTACAGTAAGCCGTAAAATCCTATTTGCTTTTCTAATATGACAACGCTCAAACCTAAGATTCTGACCTGTGTCCATCACTAATACTGATTTTTCTTGAAATTTCATGTGTTGATTCTCAAAAACTGTCAATTTTTCAGGTTTAGTCAGGGGTACAGCACACTGATTATGTCATTGCTTCCACAGGCTTCTGAATGTGCTTCTGCAGCAGTCAAATCTTAGTGAAATTAATCATCAGGACAATGAGGTGAGTGAGCTTGCGCTACAAGTCATAGTCCCAGGCTCTGGGGGCATACAAGTCACGCTGTACAGAAAGAGTCCACTGCACCATCAATTTTATGATGAGACTCTGCACTAGTCAAATATTACTATAATGCTTTTGCTGAACTCTGCAAAGCATTATCTCAT
>WEKW01010871.1:231-11261 GCA_013389905.1 Sula dactylatra | reverse complement strand
CCTTAAAGAATTGTGCCCTGCATATACATATATATATATATATATATATAGTGTACACAGGAGAATGTTAACTTTGCAGATGTGTTCTTCTGCAAATAGAGAAGCCAAGACACAGGAGAGACTCTGGATGTGTTTTCATAGGTTTCTCTTCACTCTACAAATTGTTCAAAGACATGTGTCTTCTCCACAGTGTCAGAAGTGCCATGGGGTTGTTAATTTTCCCTCATCCCATGAACCTTCCTTATCCACTGTATGGTTTGCAGACCCTACTCACAACAACCTAAACCAGATGTATGCTTTGTCTTGGTGTAGAATTATGTTACTAATGAATTGCATGGAACCATGCATCATAATTTCAAGCCGTAATGTTTTGCTGTAATGCATCGCTACATGCAATTTGGAACTTTCAGTCCAGCTCACTGTCATTTGGCACTGAGAAGATATTTCTTCAAGTGTCAGTACCAAGCCCTAAATATTCAAGTTTTCTGAAAAACATGGATCCTCACAAACGATTGCAGCTAATAAAGCTGTTCTCTTGTCATAAGTAAAACACTTCAGTTTTCCCATCTTACACTTGAGAAGAACACACTGATGAATGCATGAACATGTAAACAGTAAGAAATACATCTGGAGGTTTCATAGTTTCCACAACTGTGGCTTTCTGTGGGTTTACTTATGAAGCCTGTGAGATGACAATGTGAGAAACATTCCCTGAAAAAGTCTCAAATTTGGGCAAAACAAGTGTCACGCTATATTTCCCACAGCCATTTCTTGTTTTTTCTCCTTTTATGTCCCCTATTGCTCCTTATTTTTTATAAATGTGCAGTTGTTTGGCTGTCTCACCTTTAATATTATATTCTGCTGGATCTTCAGCTTTGACAGTTCTGATATCACTGTCATGCTTCTTCTCACAAACAATAGTCTATCTACAGATGCCACTCAAGGATGGTAACATCGTGCACAAATCAGATGGGTGTGGGGTAGACAGCCATTGCCCGCTGCAGCAGGCCCACACGTGTGAGCTGCCACTACAACCAGCTCAATGATCTTTGCTCAGTTGGGTGCTCCAAAAGGACACGTGGAATGTACAAATTATTAGAAAAGAAATAGAGAACAAATCAGGAAGCAGAATTATGCTCTGTCTGAATCCTTGGTACACTCGCATCTTGAATGTTGGCTGCAATCTGAAAAAGGATATACAAGAAAGGGAACAGAAAAGGACTACAAAGATGGTATTAGTTATAGAGTAGCTTCCTTTCATGGGCAGGCTAACTAGAACAAATTAACTACAACAGGACTTTCACCTTGGCAACTATGTCAGAGGGATGATATAATACAAGTCCACGGCATCATAAATTACATGGAGAAGATGTAAAGAGAATTGTTATTAACTGGTTTTTACATCTAAAATTTTACATCTAAAATCCACATAAAGAAAATGAAAATAATTAGTTTTTCAGAAAACACATTGTTACCCTGTGGAGGTCTGGATGCCATAGGAACTCTTTAGACTGATTACCAAATATTAGGTGACTCTATATCATCAAGCCTTGTTTCTGATTATTTTCTCCCTAAGCATCTGCTACTGACCTCTCTGAGCTGTGTCCCTGCACCAGAGAGATCTTTGATCCCTACCCATAGTTCTCACACTCTTATGTGTACAGCCAACTGCTGGTTACCACAGTAGAAACAGACAGAAACTTAATTTTTCAAGTATTTTTTGTCCATATCAACAGACTGAGAGTGGATGACAGAAAGCTGGCTTGGTACACTGTAGCTTCTCCTCTTTCAGTGATTTTTGCTGCTCTCCAGGACTAGGGGTGAGGTTTCCCAGCTGGAAATCACTTCACTGAAGCCTCACTTCACAGCACTCAGACACTGAGTGTCCATCAACAGTACTAAGTCCCTTGTGTCAAAACCTTGGTTCACTGACGTCAATGGCTGAGCTCCCATTAATTTCAGTTAGGGCAGGATTTTACCCTCATGTTTGATTTTACAAAACCAAAACCCCTGTGATTAAGCTTTGCAAACCCTAACTAAAAACAAAACTGCTCTTGTTCAACTGCTCCACTTTGTCATCACCTATACTTAAGCCATCTAGGGACTTGAAGAACCTTATAAGATACCTGATGAGTGAGAGAAATTAATGTAAGGGCATTCAAGCTTTTAGTTAGACAATCACTGCAAACAACTTCCACTATTAATGCACTGATAAGCTGTCTGCATCAATATTTTATAGCTCGTACTTTACCTGAGTTGTTGCCAATTGGCTTTACAGGGCTTTATGTCAAGTTTTAATTTCTTTTCCACTCTACATTTTTCGTTTTTTATCATTTTGGAAATGAGGCAAGACCTCTGAAATGCATTTTCCCTGATAGGAGATAGTAAACAACACCTTCCCAAAGTAAAATATTACCACATCTGAACAATACTAGCAATTTTTAAGAAACACATTGAGTGAGTAACTTTATACAGAAGATCTTTAATATTATGGGTGTAGAGTAAAATATAGCTGCGTACAACAATTCTGATGAAGGCGCAAATACAGGCCATGAATTCTCTGATCTACCAAGAGTGACTGAACACAGTTAATATGGAATGAAAATGCAGGTCAGTAGCTTACCATTTGCTTTGTTTTCTCCCTAAACAGTAAATATCAAATGTTTAGATTGTGACTTTTTTTGTTGACATCACTGGGGCAGTTACTTGGCTTGTTGATTAGTGCCAGCTAAAATACTAACTTATAATATTTATTTTGGAACAAGATAAGACCTAAAATAAACATCACACTGTGTCATGTCAAAGCACCAGTCTAAAACAGGCTTTTCTCACAGGATCCAAACTGAGCAGTGAGGAACCATCCCCCAGCTCTTGTGGTCCTGACCATGCGCTATTTTTAACAGACTATAGTCACATACGAAAGAAGCGTTTGTATTCATATCCATTTTCTGTGATAACTCCAAAAAGCTAATTGCTTGGTTCCCCCTTATGACTCCACTAATTCAGAAGCTGTTACTAACTATTCTAAATCAAGAGGGATAGGGAAGAGTCTGTCAGTCCTGAATGGTTTCTGAACTGTCTAGCTTATCTACAGAGACTTGAATGGTGCTCCTGTGAGTGACGATTATTTGCTCTCCGGGTTTATGGCTTTCAGGGGATGACTTCACTCCACTGGGCTGCTTTCCACAACAGGCCCCAGCACACCCAGACTCTGCTGCACAAGGGAGCAGACCTGACTCTGGTGGACAAAGACTTCAAAACAGCTCTGCACTGGGCAGTACAGGTGAGCCACGGCCGCGGTTGCACCAGGCAGTTGCTTGAGCTGGACTGCCTATTGTAGTGTCCTACATACTCCAAAAGCAACTATTTTGGCTGTGAAATGAGGAAAGTGGATGCTAGGAATGCCCACTAACAGCCCCAGCATTTTGCCAGTGCGCACAGATGCTTGGAGAGCAAGGCGTACTTAATACAGGCTCAGCACTGTTGCCTTAAACAAAGTTATCATTTATCTCACCGGAACTATGTGTATGCTTCATGTTGAACTTATGCTTCAATTTTTTCACTAAATCAGGTTTGCAGAAATCAGCAGCTTAAATAGACCTTCAGGAATAGAAAAATGTAAACACAAGTTAAAACATACTTAAACAGCTATAGATGTGGAATAATTGGCTGAGGGGTTGAGGCCCTACTTGTCTGGAGATTAAGGAAGACAGGGAGACAAAACACATTTCCTGTTGAGCTGTATGTTCCTATCTCCTATGCAAAACACCGGTCAAATTGCTAAAAATTACTTGGGCCATGATTAGAGAAGAAAAACATACAGGTTTAATGTGGCATTAAACACTGTATTATGCAATTGGTAGTAAGTGATCTAAAATATAGTATAATTTACTAAGTTAAGCCTAAACTTTACTGTAGAAAACTTCCCAGATGAAATTATATAAATATGTTTTTACTTGCTCACTTGCCATAGCAAGTTCCGGTATCAATGTTCAAAACACCTGCACACCAGATAAGCAGAAATAGAACTTGCACAACAATCCAGTAACATTTTCCTACAATGACTAAATATTTGCATGCTCACCTTTTGGTCTAAGTTCACTCATCTTAAAAAATGTGTCAACAAAGAAATTTAAAAGCTCTGAACTGCCACATACTATATTTGTAAATGAGTAAGGGCATCTAGAACGAATAATCTGTTTCCTTCAACCACAGCCTCCCACAGATGGTTGTTCATGTACAATAGGGTCAACTTTTGTTTTTCTGAAGTAGAGGTATAATTGGCCTCTGCAACTGGTATTATTTTAACACTGGTTTTGTTCTTCTTTAATCCTGATCAGTTTGAAATTGGGCTACATCCCTTGCTGTTTTGCCTTAGAAAATGAACGGTACTCTACTGTAAAACCTGTTGTGCATTTTTACTAGGCTTACTCCAATGCAGGCTGCTTCCACTGGGGAATCTCTGAAACTCTTGCAAGCTCCTGCAGGCTAGGCAGTGGTCTGGCTCACAGCTCTGGGAACAAGCTGTGCCTCAAACTGGATGACAAAAGAGAATTCCCTTCATATCAGGACCCTCAGAGTTCCCCTCATTCCTTGATCTTTCCCTAATTCTGTATTTTGTGAAATTTATTATTTAATTCCACCTCCACCTTTCTCTCACAAATATGCAGAATAACTCTTGAGAAAGGGGGAAATTAAAACCCACTTGGCCGCAGGTAGAGGCAAATTACAAATTCTTCTTCTTTCTGCCTTTAAGCTGCTCCCAGAAATCAGAGGAAACATGCAGGATGACACACACACCCCTCTCTTTTCTTTTTCTTGAGAGATTCCTGCTATGAAGCCTTATAAATTGCTTCTTCTGTCCACATACTTCTCCATATTCTAGGTCCAGAAGGGGTAGCTGAAATAGCAGGGCATGGAATAGATCTGTTAATATTTCTCTTACACAAGCTTGGCAAAGAAAAAATACTTTCAGCCAGTACTCTCTGCTGCCCTAATAGGCCCAGAAGAAACAGATACTGTGGACAGGCATGACTTTCTCTGCTATGACAGAGAGCAGAACAACAGCTCTGCTGAGTGGGATTATCGTTATGTCTAATAGCCTCCTCCATGGCTGCTGGAAAGGGGGTATTTTTCCTTTAAGAATTGTATTATCTTCAGAGCACAAGACACTCTCAGAGCTCAGGCACTACCAGCTGCAGGGGTTGTTTTTGGCTGAATAGGGCCCTGTGTTTAATTTCATTTTAAAAATGCAGCAAGGGGAAGACCAGGCACTGCACAGAAACTTGTTTCAGAAGTTGCAGGGCAAAGGCAGTTTGTGCACACTAGGCTGAAACACAGAGCGGGACCACATAAAAACTATTGCCCGCCATTCGAAACCAAATTCTCATGCATGTCTCATATGAAATAATTGTTCCACGCTGGCTGTTTCAAAGACCACATGTTTGTCGCTTGGTCTCCTATCAAACAGTGGCTGTGGAGTCCCAGCTGTGTAACTAGGCAGACCTTGCTCACACCAAGGTCTGTTCTCTTAAAAAGCTCAAACCTCCTGCCACTCGAGTTCATGCCTTCAGTGCAAATGTGTTACATCGGTGTAAAAAATACAGATCATTCTGGTTAGAAGTGAGAATATCTCATGTCACGCTTTTTACACATAAAATATTTTCAAAAACTGGTACAGATAGGGTTATATGAGAAATGTCTCAGGAGGTATTTCTCTTTTTTCATTGCAGCCAGCGATAATTGCTGTAATTAAAAGGAAACACACCCTTGTAACACAAAACTGTTAACTGATACTGGAACAAAGTATAAAGCCTTTCTAACAGTTCTAGAAAATGGTGTCATTGAAATCCTAGTAAAATATAGCATATACTATACAGTATACACTATCATACTACATACTACTGTATCATAATAGTATCAGTGGTACCTGGGAAATAGCCTGGGAAGATTTGGAGTCTTCCTGCATTGCCTTGCCAGTGCTCATGATTTCTACCAGAAGTTTCTTTGTCTCTTTCTTAAAACTCTGGCTCCCAAAGTCATATGATTATGTAAAAATATCAGCTTTCATTTAAAGAATAAACAAACAATCAAACGAAGATTTCTTCTAAAGTGAAGAAATGAAACCTCTAGGGATAAAAAGAAGGCAACTAAAAAGAAGCCATTAAAAATAATATTCTACCATGCGGAGCTGTGATTATGATTTTTTTATAGGTTGATGCAGAGTGCAAAGTTTTAAAAAATTATGAGCCTGCATATTTGCTCCATAGCAAAAATGCAATTATTTCATTCCTCCATTTCCTAAGAGCAGAGCAAAATACCTGAATATCTTAAACACGTTGTAAAAGCAAAGCATGTGTTTGGCTGAGCAAGCATGGCGGCCTCTCTGTAATTACTTGGAAGGTGAAAGCATGCTTAAATTTCAGGATCTCTAGGAATGAACCTGTCTGTTGCTGCAGAGCATCTCGAGGACACAGCTGACCACCCAGCCAGGGCAAAGGAAGGGGCCAGGGAAGGCAGTGGTGGCTCAGGGCCAGGGTCTCTCCCGAGTGATCACTGCACTCCTTCTCTCTGCCCAGCACCCTGTTTTTTTTCTGTGGGCTGCCTACGGTGGAAGAATTCAGAGAGAATTCCACAGACTTCTTAAAACTTGGTGGGTGTTTCTCCATGCCAGACGTGTTTGTTATTGGATTAGGCCAGAAAAGATGCATTTGCTAGGCACAGTTCACAGTCTGGTTGGTTTCAGGCAGATTTCTTTCACTGCAAAATTGTACCTGTTTTCTCCTTGTTTCATGCAGTTTTCTAGAGGTAGCTAGAAAGGGAGAGTAGTGATTTCTTTTTTTATGTCACTAAGCTTTAAAGACAATTTTAACTGTTAACAAACAAAAACAGATTCAATTTGCATTTTTTAAGCATACCCTTAAGAAATCCCTTTCTTGTGTAAATATTGTCATTCCAGCAAAGGTACAGCTGTTGCTCATGGAGGCTGGAATGTTGCATAGCAGTAGGCCTCTACCGAGTGAGCTGTCAAGTTGCAAAACAAGGAGGAAGAGAGTTTGCAAATAGTTTTGAGTAAGAAATAAACTTGCTCCACTACCATCAGAAGCTTTTTCCAAAGAGTGCCCTAAATATATGTGATAATGTCTGCAATAGCAAATCAAATGTGCTTGAGTCTTGACTGTGGCACCGAGGCCAGCTATCACAGGACAGCCTGTGTCCCTACTGCTAAACTGTCTTATTTTCTAAAACAGAATGGTTGTACGCAGATGATTACTGCGAATGGTCTGTGATCCATGCTAGCTGGCGGTGAAAGTGTTAATTGACCCGAGCCAAAACCATGCCAGGGAGGATTTTAAAAATTTTACGCTACAGACAACTGAGTTCCCATGGAGTGTTCCCTAGTGCTACTTAGTTTTTTATATGGCTCTAACCTATTTCTCCACTTTCATTTATGTCAGTTCATAAGCCAAAGCCCCTTTTGTGACTTATACGTGGTATAGCAGTACTGATATACAAATTCATCAGTAGAACCAAATAATCAGAAAAACTGTCTTTACCTGAAATAACTGACTGTTAAACAGTAAGTCCTACAAGTATGAGCATGCTGTTGACAATGCAATTATTCTGCCAATGAAATTTCCAAGGAAATCAATTGCAGAACTCCCACTGAGCTTAGTAAGAAATTGTCCCGGGCAAAACCTGTACGTAAGTACAGCATAATTGCCAGACCTCTTCCCAGCACACAGTCTATGTGTAACTGCACAAGTGGATGCCAGAACATGAGTAATGTACATGCATAACACTTCTTGCATATCTATAAATGTCCTGATCTCCTATGCTTGACAAAAAGGCACTGGAAGACAAATGTTTCCATTTCTGTGGTAGTCGTAAGGAATAAATCCTTATTCTACTGCAGAATAAAAGATGATCTCTTTTTCAAAGCACATAAACAGCTCATCGAGACAAATCAGTCCTCACAACAATGTACTAGCTGGGGAAAGCTGCCAAGTAATTTTAGTCATAGCCATAGTCATTTACACAGTAAATCATATGCACTTATTATAGAAGACTCCAAGTGAAAATAAATTCTCAGAGAGACTTGGCCAGTATTTCATGCAGTTTTTCATTTGAGCAGAGAGGGTAAAAGAGGCAGGGACATATGATAGGCACAGGGGTATGCCTCTGTGACTGCCTTTGTCATTTGGTAGCTTTTTCCAACACCCGCTAGGGCTACTGAGAGGATAAATATTTTAAAAACACCATGTCCCCTAGTTGTATCAGAGGCAGTAGTGCTCTGAGGACCACAGGACAAAGTATCCTGTACAACACCACCACGTTCTCTTTCCAAGAGTACCACAAAGTCAAGCCAAGCTGGGTCACTCTGAGTCTGCAAAAGACACTGTCTCAGTGGGTGTCTGAGGCTGAAGCACTGGGGTTAGGAAGAGACAGCTTCTCTCTGAGCTGGCTGAGTCTCACCAATGAAACTATAGTGGTGTCAGTAGAGTTGTTAATTTCTATTGGTTTGCCATCAGAAATACACCCTGTGAAGTGCCTGGGCTGCATCCAGGCAACTTCTGGCAAAGTTTCCCTGGCAGGAAGAAAGCTGAAGATGGTATTACAGATTGTTCCTTTCCTCAGCACAGGGCCCAGTTGTATCTGTCCCCCGAGGGCAGAGAAATCACAGGGTTCTCTGAATTTTTGCACTAGTTCTCCACTGCCAACACAGCCGATCTGGCAGCCAGGGCATAGCAGCAGTGGAGGTAGAGTTAACATGCTTCCATTCCTTAGCTTTCCCTAGTCTGGGGTACAGAGGGGGGATGCTGGAAGTCCTTAACAATGGGAGAAAGCTCCCATGTGTGCAAAACTCTTCACCAACCCAAGTGGCCAGCTTTATGGATGTTTCTCATGGCACAACGTTTGCTGCAGACTAGAAAAGAGCCACATTATGTCTCTGTTCTTGAGTTTGGCATTCTCCATGTTTGAAGGGCAAACACTGTATCTACAACAAGACAGGGTTGTGTTGTTCTGATACAGCCTTAATATCTGATTCCAATCAGACATATCCTCACTGTTAATGCAACATTATGTTTGTTTGTCTTGCTCTGATTCTAGGATGAAATTCTGAACCTGTGTTACAGTAAAGGTAATGACATAATACACTGCCATGGTGCTTTGAACATGAACATGAGGAAAACTGCACTCCAGTGAAATGAATCCCATAAGGGAAAAATTTGTACTGGAGGAACAGTTTGGTTTTGCCAGTATAGCTGTAACTGAGCACAGGGCTTCTGTCAGCAAAGCCTTGAGTCAAAGATCAAGACTTTTCAAGCCCCAACCAACAGAGCCATGTAGAAGTCTGTGGAATGGCTTTCGCTTTCAGTAAATACTGACTTTCAGAATCAAAAAGGAAAAAAGGTGACTTTGAAAGGAAAGTTGTATTTACCAATGTCATAACCTCAACAGGAGTTACGAAGGAGAAAAGTACACAGACAAGTTATTTGTTCAAATTTTGCTATGGGTGGCTCGACAAATACTTGAAATGGCTCATGTTTATTTCAGCAAAGGAGAAAAAGATATTTGGGGGTTTTTTTCAGTTGTCCTGTTGGTGTTACAGTCAATTTCATATTAATATATGCTATGAGTGTCTGTTTCTGAAGGATAAGAAGAAAGATAAAAGGGTTGGGAGAACAGTCAGCATTCTGTAACATAAAATTCAAACAGTACCCAATGATGCACAAAGATGGTTTCCAGGAGGAAGCCAGAAGTACTGATGCAAATTTTATTTAATCTATAGTAATTTATGGTGCTTTTTTATAGAAGTAACTTACCTCCCAGAGTAGTGCAATGGGAATAGTATTTGCTTGTTGCTGCAGAAGGGAGTGAAATAATGGTTAAAATGTCAAGCTGTTCAGGGTCAGAGCAGAAGGACATCAAAAAGAAAGTCAAAGCTTTGGATTCACAGGTATGGAATTGAGAGAGGAGGGAATGTAGAAGAAACACAGACAGCCTTAAAGTGCAATGATAATGATAAGAAGCAACATCAAGTGCTGCTAGTGGGGAATTTCCACCCAGCAAAGCTGGTTATGGATATAGGAAGGCTTTAAACTGCACACTAATAAAAACAGACAGAAAATATAGGAGACCTAATACAACCTAACCACATAACCTCCAGAGCCATTCACTTCGAAGAAAAATACTTTGTCTGGGTTTCCTGAAAACAGTTAAGTGGTCCATAGCTTGTCCCTCTCCCCCTCCCACCCCTATATTACTGGTAGCCACAAATGAGTTTAGCAGACTCCCTTCACATGATTCTACTCTTTGGTATAAAAATACCTAGTTCACTAGAGTATTCTGACAAGGAGGAAAAACTAACCCTCTATACAGTGCAGTGAACAAGGAAAACGTTGTACTATGTACAGTTGAAGAACTGACAGAATAAAATGCAATGTTATGGTAGAATATTACATAAACCTCCCAAGTAAAATTGTCATTCTACGTATCAGTTGGATATACAAAGGGCTGAAGTATAACAACAATGGCTGTAGTAACAATGAGATAGAGTAACAATGAGTAACAATTGAGTAGACATAGGTGAAAAAAGTGTCAAAACCAGAAAAATGTCCCAAACTTGCAGGATTCTCCTCATGGCATTTGATTCAGTAGATACTTCCTAANAGTAGATACTTCCTAAAGAATTATTTTCTTATTTTGAAAACACTGAGAGATGCAGCTATTAGAAGTCGGGCTTTTTATTAACGAACCTAAAGAAAACTGAGCTGTAATCAAGTGAAAGTGAAAGCTAAAGAGCATGTTAGTGAATTTGTTTTTTGCCACTGTCTGAAGATGACATAAATCTCAGGCAAAAACTTGCATAAAGCACAATGAGCATTTGCCTTGCAAGAGCTCCTGGATGGAGGTTCTAGGACATTTCTTCTTCCTGAAGTAAGTCTAATTTAGATGAGTGATCTAAGAAAGAAAAGTTCACTAATAAGATTGAATAATGGGTGGAAGTAGATAAAGGTGTGAGGTGG
>WEKW01010870.1:42853-65302 GCA_013389905.1 Sula dactylatra | reverse complement strand
CCCTCCTCTCCTCTCCTCTCCTCTCCTCTCCTCTCCTTTTTATTTTTTTTTTACATTTTATTTTATTTCTCCAAATTATCGGTCCACATAAGTGCTTGACAGAGCTTTCACTTTATTTTGTAAAATTTATTTTTTACTGCCTGTTAATAAAATGTCATCACTAGTGTTTCATTTAATAGTGCTGGATTTACAACCATTCCTCTACAAGAAAACAAAAAGTGATTTTTCTTTCTTTGTTTTCTTAAATTACCTGTGTATTGCTTGTGTGTTTACTGTAATTCTGATGTATACATCTTTTCTTAGTCATTTTCATCAAATAATATCCCCAGACATACTGCGAGCTTAGCCTTTACGGCAAATCTCAGACCTACATGCTTTGTTTTGTTTTGTTCAGAGTCACTTAATATCACAGCATACTTTCAATTTTCTGTGAACTGTAGAGTGAATACTTCCATAAGTCACAGTTGAATTTGTTTTTACCATGCATAACATTAAAAATAGATTGTCAGCTAAGTTGGTATATCTTCAGGTGTTACTTCAGTGACCATAAAGAGAGTTAAAAATGTCACAAGAAAAGATGATAAGCAAATGCATTATTTAATATGAATCTTCAATATGAGACTCTCGAATGAAAAGGTTACGCACACCAAAGACCTATCTAAAGCCCCCAGGTGGACTGGCTAGAGGAATCCTACTTGAATGGTCCCTGGGGGGCTCTGGGGATTAAGTCCTCTTTTTCACTTGGATAAGGTCTGGCAAAGAGGCTGACTCCAGTGGAGAATGTCAAACCTGTTGGAGGTTACTTTGTGTTGCAAAGCAGCTGCATAAAAGGAGCTGCTTCTCAGCTCCCCAGAAGTCATCTATACTTAAGTTTCAGGAACATAATCTTCGTGTGGCCAAAGGCTAATGATAAAGTTAAGACTACCCAGATGAAAAGTAAAGGGCATAGACCATGTGCCAATAAAACTGAAAAAGAGTGAAAAGAGTGAAAAAAGCTAGGAGACTTTGAGAGAGGATTTTAGAGCTATTTCCATAAAGTCTATATAGTCTTCTTTTAGGAACTTACATCAAAAGAATTAAGTGAAGTATTGTTTTGTCTTCCTTGCTAGAAGTGAAAGAAATACACATACTTTTTTTTTTTTTTTTTACACAGGCAAATTAAAAATATTTGTCTTTTTTTCAGTGTAATTTGGCAGGCTATAGTGACCAAGAATCTGTTATGAATCAGAAAATGATCAATAGTAACAGCGACACTGAATCTTATAGTTTGTCTTAGGATACAAACCAGTCTTGATATAGAAGAAAGAGCTGTCATGACAATTCTTCTCTCTAACACTAGAAGAAATATATAAATAAGATAAAAGCATTGTAAAAAAAAATAAATTCAGTCCAACAACTATGCAATTGATTATGAAAGTATTACAGTGAATGTAGAATTTGGAAAAAATTGAAAAGCTAACTGGCTCCCATAAGCTGCCATATAAATGACTTTAAATCATATGGCTATCTTCAAGATTAGTAGAAGATAGTTCTTAATGGGCAGTTAAAATAATAAAATAAATATGTGTGTATATATAAATATATATATATTATTTCTAAAGTGATAATCAGCTGAAACTCATAGGATGAGCTAATTATGTGGGTTCTCAAGAACCCAAGGAAAGCAAGTGAAGAAACTGTGGAATGTGAGGAATAAAGAAGTCAGCTGGCTTGATGGATAGGAAGGAGGCAATAGATGTGATATTTCTTTAATTTAGGAGCATTTCCCACACATGACATTCTCAAAAGCTGATGCAGACTAAATTAAATTACTATAAAGTAGGTTATGATATTGGATACTATTTATTTATATTACTTTTATCAGTGAAGTGATATAGGAAGAAAAAGATGCTTGTTCATATTCTGCAAGTCTGGACAATGTCTTTTATGGGGTATATAAAAAGGAGCTGTGGCTCATATTTCATGTCTATGTTTTTTCTCATGTTCCTAAGATGCAAGTCTGAACTACATGTGAACAAATCATGACAAGTGTCCTTTATGATTATGGAGAAAAATAGGTATTTCTGAAGTATGGGTCATCTTATCTCATGACAACAGTTTTCACATGAATTGTACCCTAAGAGTGCCTGTTTCGTTGCACTGGTTCTAAAGAGAATGAAGAATAAATTAATCACAAGAAGACACCAAAATGAGGATAATTAATCCCCTCTACAATATGTATGCAACAATTAAAATGAAAGAGAGATTAAACTAGAAATCATGGGTTTTTTTTTTAAAAAAGTCAAAACATGTAACCTTTATTCTCCATTGTACAGTGTGGCAGAATTGCTGAGAGCTACTGGAACTGGGATAGTACATTCATATTTATGATGGAAAGATTTGGAAATCTAAAGTTCAGTTGATATAAGGTTTGGTTTATGGTAAAAGAAATCAAATACCCGGAACACATTGCACAGATGATTGCCAGATGACAGCAAAGCTGAAGTTCCTAACTGTGAAACCACTATGGGACAAAAGTATCTCAGGATGATTGGACTATTCATTCATCATAGCCAGGGAAAAGGATCTTTTCCTGAGGCAATGGTCATGCTAATTTGCAGTGTTCACAGGAACATGGCAATGACAATGACCATGCTGGAGTGTAACAGCATTTGGTTTGTATGATCATAAGAAATAAATCACCATGGACGAAAATGCTTCCAAAGATTTTCCAAGAGCTTGTCCAATACAAGACAGAAGCTCTACTTCCAATGTACCAACAGCTTCAAGAGGAATAAAGTAAAATTAAGCCGAGAGTAGTAACAAACTTATTTCCTTTGTGTCAGACATGAGATTTTATTAGTGCATATGCAGAGTACAGAAAGAAGCACAATTGGATCATAAACCCTTTGGTTCAGTTCTCATGAAACCTCTTGCAAAGACCCATGTCAAATGATAGTGTTTGCTACTTTAATGAAGAATACTCACATACACTGCTGAGAAGGTAAATGTGCAATGCAATATTGTAATCAAGAGCTGCAGAATCAGTCATGGAAATCAACAAATGTTATCTAGTGTGTGGCTGCCTGTTCGGTAATCCTCTGGGCTAGGAAAACATATCATCTAGCCAGGTAAATGACTATTTTTCCTGTTCTTTCCCCAGGCAGGAGAGACTATCAATGACTACATCGAGACCAGGCAACTGGTGTAGAAGGGCCAAAAAGAGGCATTACCTGGGTCTCATCTGTTCGTTCCAGGAACCATGCTAATAGGTTAGGCTAGTACCGTAAAACAAAAACATGCAGAAGTAGTAGTACCACTCAGGTACGAGGGAATAAATCAGGGAAATCTATCTCCAAACACAGGAAATGTTCTGAAGCAAAGGATATTAAATTCAATAAAGGCAAATGCAAAGCACTACACTCACTTTCTGGAACATACATGAAGGAAATATCTGGGCAGGCCAAAGGACTACAGATCACCTGGTGTCAAAGTGCAACACAAACTGCATAGAAGTCAACAGTATGATGCCACTTAAGAAAAGGGAAATGACATTCTGAAATGGATTAAGACTGCACTTCATATTTAGCTGGATCCTGATCTGACCTGGCAATAGCCTTACCTTGGGCTGTATCATCACATCCAGCTCTAGAGAATCTTACTGTAGAGGGGACTTAGCTCATCCAGGTGACCTTGAATGCTCTTCTACATGCAATGTAGACTGTGGGCTATTTTGAAAACTGCCAGTGGAGGCACAGGATTGTTCTTTGCTGACTGACTGAAGAAGTGCTCATCCTCAAAGTGTGCATGCCATGAAGTTATACATGTTATTAGTTGGATGCTGGTGCAGAAACATGCACAGAGTCATGCACCCATCTCAGCTGAATGTCATGGGCAGTGACAGCCACCCCTGGAGAGCAGCCCCCCTGCCATGCAGCCTCTCCCCATGTCGCTTGTGCTTTGGGTGTCATTGACTGATTGTACCCTGTGTAGAGCAAAGGAGAAGTAGCCACAGAATCACAGTTTTCCTCATATGAGCCCAAAGCTCCCTTGAGCCGTCACCTCTTAAGGAAGATGGTGCCTGCTGCCTGTGGACTAAACTATTTGCCTGACAGCATCCAGATGAGGGTACAGCAAGAGGGGATTAGGAGTTCACTAAGGTCACTAGACCAGGCACAGAAAACAGACATAGCCGAATAGGAACATTGTATGTTCAACAGGGGAGGTAATTATTTAAATTATTCTGATCAGTTTAGCACTGATGAGGCCTCAGAAGGATCATTATGCTGAGCTTTATATACCAAAGTTTCAGTAAGTTGTAGGAATACTGGAACAAAATTGAAGAGTAAAATAATCATGAGGGGTTTAGGAAGAATAACCTGTGAAGAAAGGCTGAAAGCACTGCTTTGTTTAGTCTAGAAAAGAAGAGAAGACAGAGGGGAGACATTAAAATAGTCTTCAAATATGTAAAAGATTACTAGAAAGACAATTCATGATTTCCAATTTACCCAAGGACAGAACAAATTATAATTGAGTTAATTTGCAGAAAGTGAGATTTAAATTAGTTATTATGAAAAAATATTTCTTAAACTGTATGGATAGTTAAGTGCTGGAACAAATATCCCAGGGAGATGGTGGAATTTCTTTTGCTAGATCTTTTTTATGAACACATTTAAAAAACGTCTGCTACTCCCATTTTTGTGCTGCATTCCTAAAAATAAGATTATTTTCTTTCTTGAAAATCTATACCTACATGCATGGCTTGAGATATTATTTTAACTGTGTGTTTTTTTCCAAGGGGAAGGGAAATGAAATATTGTAAAAAAGACAGAAATAATAAAATCATAAAGTAGATCATGGGAGCGTTGAGACTACACCTCTAACAGGGATTTTGGACAGCACATGCTGGGGTTGGGTGGCTTCAATTGTCCTTTAAAGGGATCTTGGCCTCTACTGCAAGAGCATTTTTTTAAAAAGAAAATGACACTTCTATATCTGGAGTTGCATGACTTTCATTATACCAAAGATGAACTTCTGTGCTATTTTTTGTAGTTTCTCAAGTGAGTCTGTAAGATTTTTCTCTCTCACTGATATTATCACATGTAATTATTTCTTGTTGTGTTTTGTTTGTTTTTTAATTGAGAACGTTTGAGTGTTTGTTACATTACTCCCTAAAATATTTATTAATAATTAGCCAGATATGCCAGTCAGTCTCCAAAAAACTCCACGGAGAGCTACTGATATAAGTGAATTTGAAAAGCGCAGCTCAAATGCATGATAATTTACTGGAGAGAAAAAAGCTGTGTTTTGTATCAATTAGGCTTATCAGTCCAGATGTGGTATGCAAGATAAACATACCTTTGTGCTATCTTGGCAGAAGGCAATAACTCATTGACTGTGTCAATTATTCGTATGCTGCACAACATCTCTCTTGGTCAGATAACCAGTTATGCTATGCAAAATCTCCCCAAGTACTCCAGGTCAGGTAGTAGGTTGAAGCTACTCTTGTGATAATATTTCAGAGCTGTAAAACTGCTAAAAGATTTGTGGACAAAGTTTGAAAGCTCATATGTCACTTTCTAGGGAAGGTTGCAGCTCCTCACAGGCCTAGAGCTCATTCTTGGCTTCCTGATGATGCAAACTGCTCTGAGCAAGGGTAGAACAGAGAAGTGGCTTTGGAAAGGGGGATCGTCTGGTGCAGTGGGGCAGCTTTATATGCCCCAAAATTATAACCTGTGGGAGAATAAGGGTAAAAGATGCAAAATGTCCAAACCCACTTTGTCTTTCCTGTATTCTGTGGAACAGAATGGGCAGAAACAGATTGTCCCATTCCCTGCCCTTTACTCTGGACAGTACAGCATTATAGATACATATGGGTGAGCTCTGTTAAAAGCACCAGTGGTTTTCACAAAGAAATTCAGCATTTTCAACCTTGTTGTTGTTAAAAAAGTTTACATGGTTTGAAAAGGTTTTTTTATACATCTTCTGTTCACTATTTAGTGTTTTTCTTTTCCCTCTTCCTTTCTTTTCCTCTTTTCCTTCTTTATTGTTTGGTTGCTGGGTGCCTTGCTTTGTTGTTTCATACCACACTGCCTGTTTGAAGTGAACTGTGTCAGTGATCGGGTACTAGAATACAATATATATTCATCTTGCCCTTATTGAGATTGCTAAATTCAGCGCAACAGCATTAATGGAAAACATGTGTAAATCTGCTGTGTATACAGCAATCACTCTTACGTATAATACTCTCTGCATGAGTATCTCAAATTCTTTCAGTGCAGAAACCTACAAAACCAAGAGCTTTTATGCAGAGCAATGAGAATAAAGAGGAAAAAGAAACAAAGAAAACAAGAAAAAATCATGGGAAAACAAGATGGTTTAAGGGCCAGATTTAACAAGTCTAATTAAATCTGGAGTTCTCTTGTCTGTTTGTTTTCTCCTTTCCTGATGAATGCTGTCCATTGAACATTGTTTATCTTGGTTGAAGAAAATCTTAGATATTTTGCCACAAAGAGATCTATTTCAAGGAGCTTGGAAGTTCTTGTTTTCTCTCTAGACCAGCTGACTTAGTACAAATCTTGCCTTATAACCTTACTCATAACCTACAACAGTGTTTCTACTGTGTAAATGCTGATTGCACATCAAAATTCCTATTCTGATGTATATTCTGATATACAATTTTTTTTTTTTCAGGAAGCTATTTTACTAAATCAGGCTGTAAAATAAGTTATCCAGAAAAGGCCTTCAAAACAAATGAAATTTGTTGAGTTGTTTGATTTTTTTCCAGCAAACTTGCAAATAGCTAGAGCTATATGAATCCAGGAGAGTCTGATTTTTAAAAGTATCACCAAAGAAGGTAAAGGTTTTATCTTTTCCTATATATTTGATATGCTATAAATAGGGAAGAATATGTACTTTATATAATGAAATAAATGTCAAACTTTTTTCCAAGTTGAAGGTAGGCATCATAGCTGCTATTTTCAAAAGAGGACTCTAAAAATTGGCGACCCAATCTCAAAACCTAAACAATGAACTGGATAAAAACTTGTTCGTTATAAATTTCAAAACTCTTATTGATGAGATATTCATCTGCCCCAGCAATATCTCTGTGGTTGGTAAAGGCACTGACAGTCCTGCTGAAGTGAATTAGAGAGAGCTGAGGCTCAATCCAGTTTATACTACACAAATAATTTTAAGCCTTCAACTTTGAAGGATTCAGAATGAATCCATGTAAAAAATACATTCTTCTGCCTTTTCAGATCATTCAAAATTGGCATTCAAATTAAATAAAAATTATTAATTTAAAAATTCTTTAAAGTCAAGTTTTAATGATTCCTAACATTTTTTTTCCCTGGTAAGTTCATTGCCCTTGATCCAGAGGGGTTTTATGATGTAAGCTTGTGTTTGTATATTTCTGGCTGTTGTGGACTACGGCAAAAAATTAGACTGTATTATCATCTCAGAAAGTTATATATAAAAAAGTCTCTTCATTCAGCAGCCTCACACATGTAAATCCCATTAACACCTAGGAAAGTAGTATAGCTCATATATCCTATTGGAGCAAAATGAGAATGCACTGCATCACAACACCTGATAGTTAAGGCAAGTCAACACCATGTGCTCTTCTTCAACAGGACAGGCTGGATAAGAAGAAAACAAAACCTAACTACAAGAAGTTAGTAGCTTATTTTTACACCAATCTTCTACAGGTGGTCATTTATTAAAAAAAGAAGAAAACACTTGCTGTTAGAGTGTATCCATGTTTAGCTTGGTGTCTCTTATATTCATATGTGTCATAGACAAAATTAATCTCTAACAAGGTACTTGCCAAATGTTCAGATTAAATCTGAAGCTTTAATGAAAGTTTATCAGTTTGAAAGTGCTCTGCCTGTGTGGTCTTGCAATGGCAGTTACATTTTTCTTCCAAGTCGGACAATGGAAAAGAAAAAGAAAACAAAATAGTTTCCAGGGGAAAAGACTTAAGATTCCCATACAAAAGAATCATCACTTACATTAGAACTATCTACAACATGCACAAAATACTAATGTCGCTAATCTGCCCTAAATTTTCAGCCTGAATTCTTAAGCTTTCCTCAGTGATCCAAGAAATATCTTAGTGGAACCAAATTCTGTTAGGCAGTGTGGAGAAAAAGATGCACTGGAAAAGCTACTTATCTCACCAAATTTATCACTTGAGAGGAAAAAACTGCACCTCAGCTTTTGGCGTATTTAAATGGATGTTTTAAATGTGCATGGATTGATTCTGTTATACAAGAACATGTGCGTGCCTGTCAGGACAAGGTGCAAGAACACACCGTTCCCTGTGTTCCTTCTGTGCCCTAGTCCCACTGAAAGAAAACCCAGCACATGAGCAAATCCAAGCAGATGAACACAGATGGAGCCACAATTACTTCCAACAGATCCCTAGTTTGAATTACTGGTCTAATTAATATCTCTATTTTTTTTTTTCTTTCAACAGCCATCCATTATTCCTTTTTTTTCCATGACTCTCTTTCCTTTTCTCAGTTCCTAATGTCAGTGAAATCCAGAATTGATATCTGAAGCTGTTGCCTGTATGGCTGAAGAAGAAATCTGCCATTAAATGTTAAACTATGCAAGAGCATAATAAAACAGGTGTAACAGAGCAGGGATTGGTGGCTGTGTATCAAAGTCATTTTGCTAGCATTCTAGGTACATGACAATGACAAAGATTGCCTTTAGGCAACAGGGTTGTAAGTAGTACAATGGTAGGTTGGAGAGCATTGGGTCATTTTGGCCGAAGAGTCAAAGGTCACTAGACACATCACTTCCTCTTGTGATAGAGTACTGGCGTCTTAGGGGACTGAGAATTTCCAACCATCCAGAATGGAGTAGTAGAAGAAATGGATGGACAGCAAAAACACAAATGTAAAGAGAAATTAAGTCAGAAGACAAAAGCAGTTAATGGGAGAGAGGTCAAAGAAGGCGAATACCCAGGAGAAGTGCCAATAGTAATTAATAGGTAAAGAACATGCTCTGGACTGCGTCTGATAACAGGTCTCATTGCGGAAAATAAGTGGACCAGAATCTACTACTGGTACAGAAACTGCTGGTAGAAGGAGCATAAAAGGGTAAATGACCAGAAGTCTAACCTGGCCAGGGAGATGAGACCAAGGAGAGGAGACTTCTGGTCTCTTCGCTGTGCTATAAGGAATAACCTTAGGAAAAACAGACCAGAGGGCCTTCAGTGGAAAATGCAGAAGCTTATGGAGTCAATTCTGAGACAGGAAGAACTTCCTCTGGGAAGGCAAGCTAAAAGTTAGGGTGGGATCCATTCCTGAAGTTGACTCTAAATATTAGCAATGTATGCCAAGAGAAGCAACACTGAGGGAGACAGAGGATGAGTATGAGGAAAGCAGCATTGATTAAAAAATAATAAGGCAAGCAGAACTGACAGCTTTCAGTATAGTGCAAATTTTTGTTCCCAGGTAAACCCATGAAACACAATTTGCTCTTGTAATCAGACATGCAACAGCAGGAACAACTCACAAAGTTAATAATAAACTCATAGACCATAATGGGAAATGATAATTATGATAAGCATCCTTGGTCTTCACTTTTTCTCTCATCTTGTCCATTTATGCAAACAATTATGTATATGTAAGAAGCTAGGTGTCACAGAGACCTGCTTGCTGCCTTAGTTCAATCCATTCCTGTCTGGTGTTTTATCAGACTGGTAAATTTATAAAGCAAAGACATTTGCCTGCACCTCAGGGAGGGTAAAATTACTCTGACACACAGTTCTCATCTTAAAATATGTAATCTATTACACACTAATAAATTATTGTTCTTACAAGTAGAACTGATTATTTAAGTATGCAACACATTTAAAAATTCCTTTTATGGAGAAAAGCTATTACAATAAAATGTTCTGCTATAACTCACTGTTTTCAGAAACTAGTCAAATAGTCCAAGAATGAACAAAGGAACAAATTTATGAAAATCAAACTCTTGTCACAAACAATTGGGAAACAGAAAAAAAAATTGACAGATTCATCAAATAGATTGTTTGCAATGAATACTTGAAGCCAGCTCTATTCACAGAACATGATAATCTGTTCATTAAAGCTATTTAATTTCTTATTATTTTACCAAAATTCAGAATGTGATGCTGAAAAGGCAGGTTGGTGCTTCCAATATTTGAATAAGTTTTATTACATTTTAACTTGTTGAAACAATTAGACAACAATAATGTTACAGAGTGATAAAAAGTACAGAATTAGCAGAAGATACAAATCACCTCACAAAATCTGCAGCCTTATCTTATTGCTATATTCCCAAATATTGAATTTACCAAGGTAAAATAATTTCTGTGGTTCATATATTTTCTTCCTAAACCTTGCCACATTATTTTCAGATTCAAGCTATGTCTTTTCTCAATTTATATTCTTAATATTTTAATTGTGACTGTGAGTTTTAATTCTAAGAATAGCTCTCCAAAAGAGATAAAGTCCTTTGAAGAAAATTATTCAACATGTTACATTCCAGTCAGATGTATTACGTCTCCTGATGACTGACAGTTTTGCATTATACTGCATTAGTATGCTAATTATTCCCAATAACAGTATTAAATAAACTTCATGTTATGCTTTTAATTATAATTTATTTTGTAAAAGATGACAGCTGTGTGAATATCATATTTAAGACCATATTATTGGTAGAGACCTTCCAGATCATCAACTCTTCTCCCTTGATACTGCAGGCCAACACACCATGAGTGGTATACCTCTCCTATATAGTGCTTAAGCCTTGCCCATTGCTCTCACTGGAAGGTCCAGATCTTATTTCTCTGATGGCAAAAAAGATTCTGATGAACCATCGGCAATTGGCATCCAGTTGCCTGAAGTTAAGAGACAGCTGAGCTGATGGCCTGTGCTCCTGCTCAGGTTGGAGGTGAGAAGAAGGTGCATCCTGGTGGGTAGGAGATGTGGGATATACTTTCCTCTGGCTTGCTCTGTTGACTTCAGTGGGAGCCAAGAAGGATGACTGAAAGTGTCACTATGACATAACTTAAGTTAATGCAGATAAAGTGCGCTATTAAAGACTAGGTATTTGCCAGGCGGACTTCTCATCCAGTTCTGTATGTTTTATGATTTCTACAGATATATCATCAGAAAAGCCAATTAAAAAAATCTGGATATTTGAAGGGAAGAAGGTCACTAAGAATTTTTTTTTACACAAACCTGTGGATCCAAGTTTGGGGAGCCTGAACAGTCTTATGTGCCTTGCTTGGGCTAGCAGGGCACTTGATATTTCCCTCCTTCCATATATTTGATATTTAAAATGTCATTTTTCTTAAGGTTCCACCATGTAAATGAAGAAACATCATCATTAAAAAATTCTTAAAGGTTTTGTAAGAGTGCATATTTTAAATTGATCATGGAAACATAGATGTTAATCAAAGAATAAGAGTGTATTTAATGTATTTTTAAATGTTTATTACCTAAAAAAATGTATGTTCTGCTGTAAATTCTTTTAGATATTGTGCTTCATCCCGTCAATGATGTTTCAAAAAAAGCCCACTCAAAAAGCAACTTAACTGATAACTTTATAAAATAGCTACAGGTCTGAGTCCTCTGGTGGTTATTATAGTCTATTTAAAAATAAATAATATAGATGACTCTGCAGTGATAGCCAAGTGTCTATCTTTTGGGAATGCTCCCAACATAAAATTATCAGATGATCTGAGAAGTCTTGATTTAAAACACAAAAAACCTTCTATAATCAATTAACTCCCAAGAAATTCTATGAAAATTGTGTCATTATTTGGACATACAGTGTATAGAAATAGAAGTTAGAGGGCAAAAGGCTGACATAGTTTGGAAAATATAGATGTGTCTGAATGAATCTACGGCATTGCACAAGAAGTAGTCATAGATCTGGTAGTCACAGATTGATCTGGTTCTTTCAATGCTGAGTTTCATTATTGCTTGTTACCCAGTACTTGCACACATTTTGGCAGTGCGGGGGCTATAATTATTCACTCTCCAGTATTACCTTCTCAGAAAAGATTTTAACATACCTTCAAGGAAAATAATACTATCAGAGATATTTATGATAGAATTGGAACTACATTTGGGCTAAAGAGGAAGAATACATGCATAAAGCAAAATGAGGGCTGCATGAAAGCTGTTATGCTCAAAGTGACAAACTGTGAATCTGAACGCTATCCATGTATTGTAAGTACTACTAGTAGCAACTTTCAGGCAACACCTGTTTTGCACATCAGTTATTCTGTATATAGGGGCTGTTCATGCAGTACTGGCTGAAGTTAAAAAGTAAAGATATATTGATACGTATATCCATATTGTAGACACTAATTTTAGTCTGGCATTTTCATGAAGAAAATTAACATTCAACAGAAGTAAGATAAAGTTATGAAGTGGGCAGCGTAATGTTCATCAGCCTGAAGCTGAAGTACTTTACATCTTTATCTGCTACTTTTCAGAAGTTTTTACATAGCTAAGCTTTTACTCCAGGCACAAAGCTAGGATGCCATTGATACACAAGAGAGCAGCTTTTCAGACAGAAAGGACAGATGATCTGTGGACTTGCCTAGTAGAAATCAAAAGAATAAATAGTACAAAGTGGAAATTCATGCCCTGAAAGAGCCATTGCCATAACTTTAGCTGCCTAAAAGTGAGGAGACTGATTAAATTAGCCATCCAGCCTTTCCTCTCTTTTACAGTAAATAGAGAGAAAAATGGAATTCATCCTTCTTATTTGGGACACTTCATTTAAAGCAGGGTGTATTAATTCTCCTATAAAATATAGAGGGACTACAAGCTGATCAACTTAGACTTGATACTCTAATTTTCGTGTACATACATGAAATTAATTCCTTCACAAGAGTAAATGTCCCATTTCACTTATGTAGTAAAGCCAATCAGCCAAATGATAGCTATTGTTCCAAGAGTTTAGGGAGCATATTAAAAATAAAATATCCAGTCAGTAGAAAATAAAATCAAGTGTATGTTGAATTGATACCTTCAAATACATTGGGATGCCCTCCTAAGAAATTTATTAACGGGATGGAAATTTGTGCCAGATTTGTTTGAATATTTGGGTCAGACATTGAAATGCACTTGAACTGAACTTTAAAACTATATTCCTTAGCTGATAATGATGAATTCGTACCCTACTATAAATAGATATTATTTCTAATCTACTGTTGCAATGTCTAAAATAATAACACATCCTTTTTCTTTAATTTGGCAATTTTAAATATTTGAATAACAAATATTTCAAAGTCGACAAAATCCTCCGTTAAGTTCAAGTCAGAAAGAATGGTTTTTTTTAAAAACATACAATACTATCAAATTATTTAAGCAGTGGTCAGCAGTATCAGTCGCACTACATATATGTGCTACGAGATTGTTTTGGAGATGATTCTACAAAAAATAAAGTTTATAGATTTTTCATAAAAGTTTGATAGTGTTCAGGGCTCACTAATCTCCCTGTATAAAACATTGAGCCATATTCCAATAAAATCAAATGCCTGGATATCCGTAACTTTGAGAACTCGGTAATATTTTCCCCAAGGGACTTTACATCATTTTAATTTTTGTGTGCATGTGTGTTGTTCTTAATAATATCTAGTGTAAATAAATTGCCTCAAGTAGTTTCTTCAGTTCTCTTCCATGAAATTTCAGGGAGCAAAGCCTCAAAATCTCTTGTAGAAAACTGTTCACGGAGCGATTGCTGGAAAGAAGAGCAGAATGGGTTTGCGGGCGTGTTGTCGTGCTTGCACGACCCACACTTCGGGTGGCCCCGACACCCCATGATGTTACGGCAGGACCATGAGAGTGCGTGAGCGGGCACTGGGCCAGAAGCAGAAAGGCGGAGGGAGCCAGCCTGCAAAGAGGCGTGAAGGCAGCAGGAAGAGCTGTCAGTGGGGTGACCCGGGGCAGGACGGGCAGCAGCAGTAGCGGCACCGGCAGGCCCTGAGGGCAGCGCCCCCGCTGCCCCCCGGGCCGGGCCCGCAGCCCCTGCAGGGCCCGGCGTGGTGTGACCCACGGGCCGGGCCGGGCCGGGGGGCTCCTGGGGTGAGTTACGTGGCTGGGAAGGGCGTAGCTGTTTAACAGTCCGTAACTGTCGGTTATTGTCATTTATCACTTCAGCTGATATTGATCTTTGTTAACATGTTATTAATAAATCAATGAACTGATTCGATCCTAATGTGGTTTGAACTATGTGAGCTGACTTGTTTTCCCCCGTGACAGGATCTAGCCCAATCCAGTTTTGTGTTGCCAAAGGTCAGAAACACGCGGTTGTTTTTTCCTAGGCTCTAGATCTCAGACAGCTTTCCTTTCTTTCAGCATGGTGGCTTTAGGAAAAGGGACTGTAAGCAGAGCAGATAATCCAGAACTGATTGTTCAAGCGAGGACCAAACACTGTAATGAAAGCATCAAACCTCATGTTTCTTTCTCAATATCCTATTCCCGGCTAAGTAATTTGCCCGCTATTCTATTTCTCAGTCTTCAGTTTCTCACTCCACCTTTCCCTTGCTTATCCATTTAGCAATTCCCTTTCTGATTTAATCCTGGCAAAACAACAAAATAAAGAAGTATCTAAAATATCACTCAAGAGGCAATATAATTTCATTACCATTGAACTTTTGGCAGGAGACACTCTTATGTTCTGTCCTTTCTCTTCTTTACTGTGCTGACCTTGCCTGTACAGACTATAATCTTCTTTAAAATGCAAAAATGTTCTAATTCTACTTTTTTATGGTAGAAACACTGTCATTTAACTGAACCATCAACATTTCCATAGCAAGAGGTGTAAGAATGTTCCTACCTTATATATTGGGTTTGCATGGCAAGGCTTTGGTAGCGAGGAGGATACAGGGGTGGCTTCTGTGAGAAGCTGCTAGAAGCTTCCCCTGTGTCTGACAGAGCCAACATCTGATGGCTCCAGGATGGACCCGCCACTGGCCAAGGCCGGTCCCATCAGCAATGGTGGTAGTGCCTCTGTAATAACATATTTAAGAAGGGGGAAAATAAACCTGTGCAACTGCAGCTGGAGAGGGGAGTGAGAACATGTGAGAGGAACAACTCTGCAGACACCAAGGTCAGTGAAGAAGGCAGAGGTGCTCCGTGCGCCGGAGCAGAGATTCCCCTGCAGCCCATGGTGAAGCCCATGGTGAGGCAGGCTGTCCCCCTGCAGCCCATGGAGGTTAGCAGTGGAGCACATATCCACCTGCAGCCTGTGGAGGGCCCCACGCTGGAGCAGGTGGATGCCCGAAGGAGGCTGTGACTCTGTGCGAAGCCCACGCTGGAGCAGGTTTGCTGGCAGGACTTGTGACCCCGTGGGGGACCCTGCTGGAGCAGTTTGTGAAGAACTGCAGCCTGTGGGAATGACTCACATTGGAGCAGTTCATGAAGGACGATTTCCCATGGGAGGGACCCCACACTGGAGCAGGGGAAGAGTGTGAGGAGTCCTCCCCCTGAGGAGGAAGGAACGGCAGAAACAACGTGTGATGAACTGACCACAACCCCCATTGCCCACCCCCCTGTGCCACTGCAAGGAAGGAGGTAAAGGAAACCAGGAGTAAAATTAATCCTGGGACGAAGGGAAAGGTGGGGGAAGGTGTTTTAAGATTTGGTTTTATTTCTCATTACCCTACTCTGATTTGATTGGTAATAATTAAGCTAATTTCCCCAAGCTGAGTCTATTTTTCCTGTGACAGTAATTGGTGAGTGATCTTTCCCTGTCCTTAAAATCATAGAATCATAGAATCATCAAGGTTGGAAAAGACTTCCAGGATCATCAAGTCCAACCATCAACCCAACACCACCATGCCTCCTAAACCATGCCCTGAAGTGCCACGTCTCCATGTTTTTTGAACACCTCCGGGGATGGTGGCTCCACCACTTCCCTGGGCAGCCTGTTCCAGTGCCTGACCACTCTTTCAGTAAAGAATGTTTCTTAATATCCAATCTAAACCTCCACTGGTGCAACTTGAGGCCATTTTCTCTTGACCTATCACTAGTTACTTGGGAGAACAGACCAACACCCACCTCACTACAACCTCCTTTCGGATAGCTGTAGAGAGCAATAAGGTCTCCCCTCCGTCTCCTCTTCTCCAGGCTAAACAAGTCCAGTTCCCTCAGCCACTCCTCAGAAGACCTGCTCTCCAGACACTTCACCAGCTTCGTTGCCTTTCTCTGAACATGCTCCAGGACCTCAGTGTCCTTCCTGTACTGAGGGGCCCAAAACTGAACACAGTATTCGAGGTACAGCCTCACCTTACCTCGACCCATGAGCCTTTCATTATATTTTCTCTTCCCTGTCCAGCTGAGGAAGGGGAATGGTAGAGAGGCTTTGATGGGCACCTGGCATCCAGACAGGGTCAACCCACCACACCATAGTAATTCACAGGGCAACTTCTGGTGAAGCTTTATCCTGTAACATGGAGGATCTGAATATGAAAACCCTTAGTTTGAGAGAGAATTAAACTGCATTTCTCAATCCAAAGGCAAATTAGCCTGCTACTAGACTAATATATAAAATATTACAATTCCTCTTTCATTTTTTAAAAGAAAGAATATTTAAATTTGTACAAACAAATCTCAATATCTTGAAATTTTACAGCTGTTCATATCTTTCTCCATATTTATCTCTATGAGTTGAATGCAAACTGTTTAGTTAAGGTGTTTGAGTGTTGAAAATCCAAATTGAACATATTACAAAAAAGAGGAAAACAATTTTATAATTTTTTCCCCTCTTTCTCAACTAGATAGATAATCAGGGAGAAGGATGGAGGAAGAAGTACTCAGATGACATGCTTTCATAAAGTACATCCTCATGTTAAAATCAAGCAGATACTTTAAGTGCTTTGCTTAATCAGAATCCAAATCTCTCAGAAGGAGGTAAGTATTTGGAACAGGTAAGAGATTAGATTAGGATAGTAGTCAAGTAAGATTGTTAATTTATTCCTTCAGAGGCCACCCAGAGCTTGCTTCAGGCTCCTTTCTTTAAAAAATTATTCATCTGAAAGATTTATTAGCTATTTGCTGAGTTTAAATTTTAAAGTTCTCCTGTCACTTTCCTGGAAAGTAATTGCATGTGCAGTAATTGTTATGAGCTGGCTGGCTCTTTCAATGTCTCCATGCTAAAATTTTGCTGAGGGATTGAGTCCTATGCTTTGTCAGTGTCCTATGGCATATAAAATCTCAATGAGGAACTAGCCTGGATGCTGAAAATTTGCATTTGTACAAGTCAAAGTAACCTCCAAGTTTCACCGAGACTGAAACTTAAAGGGCCACAAGCACAGGCAAAATAATAAATTCATGTATATAGGCAAATATGCTATATGTGTATGAAAAAGATTTATCTAGATATAACTATAATACTCTGGTTTTTTAATTTAAGGCTTTGCTTCCTTTATATTTTCCTTTGCATGCAGGCATCGGTCTGGTTTTGTAGAGTTACTAAAAAGTGTTGGGTCAATAGTTGGCTAGTCAAGCCAGTGACTATGGATCAAGGCTATATCAAGAAGATTTCAAGAATCCCTTGAAGACAATATTAAAAAATGATAAGTGATATTATAATAAATTATAAAAATCAAAGTAAATCTGTTTTTAGATTGCGGTATGGACAACATATTCTTGGTTCAAAAATATATGCATATGTGTTCATGAAGAATAAGACAAAGCCAGAAGTTCCTTTATTGCCTTCTCCCTTCTGATGTGAAACTATTTGACAGTACACCTGGCTGTAGAAGATCCAAAGGCCTCATTCTTTAGGTCTAAAAGACTTTGATAATACTGTCTACGACCACAGGAATGACCTCACTCAGATGACTCACAGAATTATTTTATGTGGTTTACAAGTACCTGGTAGAAGTACGGACTAAATTCATAGTTTTGTATTGACTGTTTATACAGGAAAACTAAATAGAATGTCATCTAAGCATCAGCAATTCTGTAACTGCCCTGAGTATTACACTTTCTACAGAGGTATAGACAACATTGTTGTCATGTCATATAGCCTTATAAGGAGCTTAAAATGATGTATTTACTAACTGTGCTTCTATTTTACTTCCTAAATATTGAACAGTTGAAGTTACACTAGTGGCTCATATTTTAGCCTGAAACGTTGAAGGATTTATTATCAAGTAGAGAAATGTCTTTGCTCTAAGATAACACTGTGTCCTGAAAGACTTCCCTCACATGGAGAAATCTGAGGAGGCTGGAGCTGATGGATCTTTCACTACTTTGCCATGACTACCTCGGCATAACACAGTTCAGCAAGATTTAGAGTAAGGCTCAGAAATTCTCCTTTTGGTACTAAAGAGCAAAATTTTTCATACATAAGCCAAAAAAGTATTTATATGTTTCTTTTTTGTCTATTTACAAGATGACCATAACCTTGATTCTATTTTCAAGAGTGTTTCAACCAGGGACCAAATCTGCTGCTACTCTGTGGATCCTGATGTTTTACTGGATGCAGGGACCACACTGCCATCCCTCACATAACTGTAGCTATCTCATGTTCCCAGAAAAGAAACACATTTGGATAAAAATTGTCCTAATAAGATTGGTCCAGATAATGTAAACCATAAATAATTTTCTGGTTTCTTTTTAAATCTTTTTAAGAATTAAACAAATATTACTCTAATTTTCCCAAAGATGAGCAACTGAATCAGGCCCTAGGCCCTCATTGGAAGGATTCAGTTAAAACTATACTGCTTTGATTTTGCATTAGGAGAGAGCTAAGCAAAGGAACAACATCCTGTCATAGTATTCAGGATTAGAAACAGGTAGAGAGTGGTCTCTGCTGGGCTCAGAGGTCCTCTTTATAAAAAAAAGAAAGGCAATCATTCTATCATCCTCTGTTTGTATCAGACTTCAGACAAATTTTTCAGGTCGATATTTTTGTGCTTTCATCACAAGCAAAAGTCCAGAGTAAAAGTCCATCTGCAGTAGATCTGGATATTGGTGTTTACTTAGGAGTCAATGAGATGAGAGCTTTACTCACTCACTTGCTTCCACCTGCCATGTTATGTTTCAACTTCCCTGCAACCAGCAGGGAGGCCACTGCTGGTTTTGGATAGTTGTACAGAAAGCCATGTTGACTCCTGCCATGCCACTGCTCTCAACTGCCTATCTCAGGTGTCACTGGCCGAGGTCCCTGGGCATCCCCTGGCGTTTGTCTCCATGCATCTCTCATCTCCAGAATCTTCCTTCACTTGCAGGATCTTTCCTCCAACCAAAATCTTCACTTTCTTCTTTCCAGGCCCCTTTCTTCTTTCTGAGACCAGTTCCTTTCAAGAACTCTCTTTCCAGCACCCAAGGACTTTGTTTTCCGAAATATATTAGTCTACATACAAAAGTACAACATGTGATCAACCTCCTTATCAGTGATTCTGCCTCATGTGTCTTTATTAATTGGAGGGTTCATGATGTGTCAATTTTTTCAGTCTAGGTGAAAAGTCTAAGTTTACAGTCAGCCTGCACCAGGTGCAACTAGCAAGTAGGAGGCTTGTGCTTGAGAGTTCAGGAGTTAAATTTTGTACATTAACACATGCACATGCACACAATTATCTACCACTTTTCAGTGTTCACAATTTCAGCCATTTTTTTTCTGTGATGGCTTTAGTCATACCTTTCAGAAAGAGCTACTTTGTCTCTCCTGGCTGAGATAATCTTCCTATACAGTTCTGCAATACGATCACAAGCCATCATCACCATAAGGAAGCAGATATTTTCAGTAGGGCCAGAGCAGCCCTGGCACAGGGAGATATTCTTAGAAACCTGTGTCCTTTGTCTCCTGAGCAGTAGGAACCAGAATCACTTCACCTTCTAAGTTTATCTGTGTTTACTGAGATCCTCCACAGGGCCATAAGTTTAGAAAGTATTAAAAAAATAAAAATGAACTGTCCTGGGAACTGCTAATATGTCTGGAAACAAGTATGATGCACTTCATATGTTATGATCAACTTTACATGAATTGTTAAAGGAGTTTCATTATTTTCCATTTCATCATTTGCCTTTTCTCGTGTGCTAAAAATCTAACGCTGGCTTTTTATTTTGCTTGCCAGAGGATGATCTTCTACAAATACTGAAAGACTGATCAGGAAGAGGAAGATGCTACAACATTTCAGATTCTAGGCTACTCTGGGATGCCTACTGACATCTTTGCAGATACAGATGCTTGATGTGAAAACACACTTCCTTGGAGAAGCCTACCAAGTGCATGCGTACACATACAATATGGCAAAAAAGCCCAGAATCTTTTCTTGGCATGAGTTCTAACAGAAACAGTTTTACTTGCAGATTCAGCTCCACAGAATCAATTTCTCTTGTGAAAACTAGGTGCAAATATTGGCTTTTGTGTGATGAGGGCTTATGTACTTCATTAAGATGCTGAACACTGTCCCCAAGTGCCAAACACCTCCTGTGAATGATTCTGTGGCCACAGTCTCACAGGATTTAGCACTACAGGCTTTACATTAACATTTGTCCCAATCCTATGGGTCTTAATCGGCTGAAGTTACTTTCAAAAACTCATGTTGACTTGACTGAGAAAATGGCAGGGCCTGAACATAAAGAAGCAGAAGACTAGAGGGACAGAGCTAGTTAATTGAACAGTCATGTGAAATTTCAGGAAAAAGATGCTTAAATTCTTAGTCCAGAAGTGGAACATAGTGTCTGTTTCACATGTCCTGTATATCATCGGCCACAGAACACAGCACTCTATAAGAAACATGAGACCAACATTAAAAGATCAGAAGCCAGAAACTATATTTTGCCACATCGAAAGAATTCTAGAGACTGAGGATTTTGTCTCACGTTTTTGAAATAACACTAACTTGCCCAGACAGTCATGGAAAGTAGACTGTGTCCTGCTTTGATTGTGAAAGTTGGGGGGATGCAGGGGGAGAAAAAAAGCAAAAAAAAAATCCCCCAAAGCCCCTAAGCAACAGTGGTTTGAACATATGGGCAAAATAAACATACAGCCACCTAAAAAGTTTTTAATATCCTAGGAATATATATCAGTATAAGAGCTGTGACCATTTTAGTGGCTGTTCATGTAGGGTTTTCGTTTATGATTGAAATGCTGTAGAGAAAGGGAAATAAGAGGGTAAGCTATGTCACAGAGGGAAAAAAAATTCCTTTCTGCTAGCTGAAAGGTACATTGGAAAGCCACAGAACATGGGTTTAGTATAATAAAAAAGAGCACAACATGATCAGCAAGGAGAGATCAACTTCCCTTACCAAATAAGATATCTAAAAAAAAAAAATAGTGTATCATAAGCTTTAATTCCTGCTTTCAAAATAATCTTTTTAATGAGCAACAATTTCCACTAGCCCCTATGAAGTATTCCCTGGAAATCTTAGCAATTCTCACTAAATGAAATTATGAAAGAATGAATTGATAATTTTGAACTAAATTTCAGAGAAATAATTAGCAGGAAGAAAAATAACAAAAATATTATTATAATTTGAAGATTTGGATAAATTCCAGACTTTTAAGAAAAATCATATGTTCTAATCTCAAGAGAGTACCACTGTGTCTCTGTTTGGTAATAATCTATTTGAGAAAACACATATAGCATCTTTGCATGAATTGACTAGTTTTAAAAAGTACTGATTCATATTAGGACCTAAAAGTCATATTAGCCAATGTGCTGGATTTAGAGTTTTCACTTTTAGACACCTGGAATCAGAGTGTGTCTTGTACCAAATGAAAAATCTGGAGATGAACCATGAAGGTGTCCGGCAAGCATCATAGCAGACCTAACATTTGATGAGAAATTACAAACCCCAACATTATTTAATGCTGAATGGAAATGAGTTAGAAGAGACTTAGCCAGGGCACTACAAATTCAGAACTGAAAAGTCCCTCCTCATTATGCTGTGGCAGAGTAGCAGTGGCATAATGTATAATGATCCCATAATACAGGGAGTCTTTCAATGTAATTAAAAGTCAGTAGAATGGAACACAATTATAAGAATTAATTTTTTTTTTAAATCAATGTGTGGTCAGCCAGGGAAATTCAGTGTCACAGAAAATCATTGAGACGTCATCTATGCCAAAAACTGGAAAAGACTATGATAATTTTTTAATCAGTTATGATATCTGTGGGTATCCTCTGTAGAGAGAAAAGAAGCTGCACTGGACATTATACCATTATGTGTATATTTATCTAATGTATATACAGTGTCACACATTGGCTAGACCCTTGAATAAATACAAATGGTAGCCACTCCTGTTCCACAAACCGCTGACCCACAGGCTAAGTGCTGTTAAGCACGGCATTCACATACCAGGGTACTCATTTCACATGTATTTAAATGCCTATAAGTTGTTTGTATAAAGTGGTCAAAACTAGTCTTCCTTTATACAAGCAGGGAAAATGGCATTGCCAGACGTCACTTCACCTCACAGACACAATGTCTTAGGCTGATTCCTTCCTTGTAT
>WEKW01010870.1:25613-42828 GCA_013389905.1 Sula dactylatra | reverse complement strand
CTTGGATTTCTTTATTTCTTTATTTCTTTATACAGAGAGTCTGGAGTAATTAACTTGAATCTAATCAACTGACTTTTTAGTGACTAATAAATATTTGATTAATCCCATCCTCAGCATCTATGTTCTGTCTACAGAGAGAGACATCTCCAGAAGTAATTTATCCCATTTTAAAATAGATGTCTAAAGCAGATGACAGGATTTACCCTCTCAGAATTTGTAGTTCTCCTCATTAAGCAAAGGAATAGCCAAAATGACCAGCCGTCATTTTGATTAAACACTGAGAATACAAAACTTGGTAGAGAAGAGCCTTATTCTTAGACGCATTGTTAAAATAAGGATAATTTGTTGACTTAGCATGCAAATGAATTGTGTGGGGGAAATCAGTTAATGATCTTTTGACAATGCAACATGAGACCTGATGATAGGCTGGAATGTGCGATGTGATAACTTCTAGGCTCATGAATAAAGTCACTGTATATTAGTATGCTGCATACCTTCTCTCAGCCAGCTATGCTGTGAGGTGAAGCCCCTCTGGAAGCACCCTGAGACATCATCAGAGGAAAAAGGGGAATGGGGCAATTACAAAATCAATTCACTTGGCATTAAAAAGGAGTACAAGCATATATCTAGAGATCAGGCTCCAGTTTCTATGAGAATAATATTCACTTTTTATTTATTTTCCCTTGCCCTGTGAAGAAATATGGGGAATGCTGATGATCTCTGTGGTGCACAGAGCTGTGTATCAAATTATGATATCTCACTATGATAAGTGTTCTAGTTTTTCACATATCTAACAAGAACGTGTTAAACATGTCTTAAAATACCAATAAAATACCAGTCAATAAAACCTGAAAATATAAATGTAAGTCAATTATTAGACAATAGACCCTGAAGATTGTAAAATGCAAATTAGTATCTATGTAACACAGAACATCTAAACCAGACAGGTGGAATTAAAATTACAATGACACTATTTCAGCAATTTTGAGAGCTGATATAAAATATACATATTTTTTCACAGGAAAATTACACTATTGCAGATCAAGTTAGCTTAAATTAACAAAAGTGAGTACACTAGCAAATTACTTAAAATGATATCATGGTCTTAGGTAAAAAAGACTTTTCTTTAGATATGTTAATTTATATAGTCAAAAAGAGGAAGTCCTTCCAAAATTAATCAATAAAAACACAAGGATGCAACTGGCATAATTTCTAATACTCATACACGTATGATTCTGCAGTGTCACAAAACTAAAGGCTTCTATTTTACAATAAATCTATGAAATACTTGCTTTTTAACTTGTGTAAGAGAATGTATTCTGTAAGGAAATAAGTAGCATGTATTCTTTGCATGAGAAGATGGTAACATTGGCAGGTTCTCAGTGTTAAAACAGGTTATGTCTTATACCAGCAGGTAGTTTTTTCCCAGCAGATGTGGATCTAAAGCATAACATTTGTTGATGAGGACATGAAGTCCTCACTACATGAGTTTTGGAGGATAGGGGTGCTTCAGACTCATTCCAGCCTGATTGAGGGGACTGAATGCTTGCTAGCTCTAGAAGCATCTGATGTGCACTCTGAGCACTCGTGCACAGGTTAGATGTTGTCCAGAAGGAATCCAGCTTGTGAGCTTTAATCTAGCACTGGGAGAGGAGACAATCCATGACAGATCAGCTTCAAAAGCTCACTCCTGGGCCAAAATAAAATGCTGATGTGGAAACATCCATAGGCTGTAGTGGAAGGGTCAGTTACAGTAAAAGCACCAGCTGTATTAGTTTGCCCTTTTCAGAGTCCTGCATTAATTCAAATATGGGACAGATAGGTCTCTACCTGAGGGGACATGTGGCATAAACCAATATTCCCCCAAACTCAACAAAATAATGCCATTTACCTACCACTTAGCTAGTGCTAACAGATAACTGAAAGAATCTACACTGACCCTAATCTGTTCCCTGCAAAATACTGCTGTGAACTATGTTACATAAAAGCCATCCTACTGAAGGAGCAGAGGTTGTAGGTGTGCTTATGAGGTCTCTTGTGGAAAAACTAATAGTTGTTATATGTGGTCCCCTCTGGAGACTATTCCCTTTGTTTCTTCCTTTTTAGGAACAGACTTTCCTTTGTAGATTTTATTGGTTCCAACTTCAGTGCTGCAGCACCTGGACACAGTTTTATGGATTCTGCACGTATCCCTTGGAACTGTATGGTTTTTAATAATCTGTCCCAGCTTTGAAAAACAAGCTTTAGCTTAAATCATCAAAGTATCTTACCATTCACATATTTAAAAAAGCTTTTCTGGTGCAAGCATAATTAGTCTCTTTCTATTGATGCACAAAGTGAAGTGCAGAAAAGGGGTGGTTGTATAGCGAATCAATCATGGAGTAGTGACTACAGCCTTGCTTATCAACTTACTTCCACTGTAGAAATAGCATTAGTCAAGGACGGTTGAAACAAACCTGCAGTTATTGAGTAAAGAATGCAGCTGACCCTGAGAATGTCTGGAAATTTGGGGAAACCATGCAGACTAACAACCCTTTTTTTTTACATGACACAGAAAAAATACAAAGCAGAAATATACACAGTATTGTCATCATCAGAATAAAGCAGATTATGATTTCTTAGATCCTTTTCGAGATGGATTTCAGAAAAATCATAACATTTTGGAGAGGGGATGAAAATATCCAAGATCTTATAATCCTAAAACAAACATGGGGTATTGGGTTAAGGTTTGACCTATGAGTTTTTAATTTTTTTTTTCTAAACAACTTTTTTAACATGGCATGAAGACATAATATTATTCCAGTCAAATTAGAAAGCATTCAAGACATAAATATCTTAAATGAAATACATTGTCATCATAGTGTCTTAAGACGCTAAAGTATTCTCATCGTAGATTCTGGCTATTTGGAGTTCTGTATAGGGGTTTATTACATTTATTTTCAGGGTATTTTCCTTATCTGTAAGATAGAAAGATATATGCAGACTATATAATTTGTTGAGGCTTACAGCACCTAGAATTTTACTGTATAATATTTTCTCCATATTTTTACTTAAACATAAAAAAATACTCCCCAAAAGAGTACAGTTAAGTAGCATGTTACTCTGAAGCTATCATGATGAAGGAGATTATTAATGGTATCCAGAAAGGTCACGGTGGTACTGCTAAGAAGAAAATATGGATATAGAAACTTGAAGATGAGTTGATTCATTTCACAGAGGTAAATACTCAGTGCTGCATAACTATCTTCTTTTAATTAGCTTGTCAAAAGATTTTGACAAAGACCTCCAGTGGATTACTGAGTAAACCTGAACTGCAGATTACCTCTGTTGAATCATTCATTGTCTTTCAGAGCTTTTAATAGAATTGATCTAATCAAACCAGTTCTATTCTCTTATCAATTTTCTCCTTCTCTTTTGTTTGCATTAGTTACTACAAGGTTTTCCAGCAACATTTTTTTTCTCTCTCTCTCCTGTTTGATATAATAAGTCTGTGTTTGAACACACACTTTAGATCTTCCTTGATATCTTAATTTGGACTTCTGTAACTATCAATTTGTCAGAGAACATAATTTTCCCAGGCTTTTTCTTTCTCTTTTCTTGCACTGGTTGTAAATGTATCTTTACGTGAATGGATGACATCTTCAGTTTAACACTACTACATTAACACAAGTTGATCTTCGAAGTAGAAAGACATTTAGAAAGGAAGCTAAATAGCATTAATTGCCTTCCTCAGTGCCCCATTATCTGTGTTTTACTTTATATTAGCACTTCTTGAAGCATAATTTCATGCCACCGAAGTGCACTGCAAGAACTGTATTAGTGAGATACAAATACACATTTTTGTTAGAATTTGACAGATTTGGGAATACAAATCAGAAAAATAAAGTTGGCAACTATTCTAACTTAGAATTCAAAGAACTGAGAGGGAAGGGGGAAAAAGACTGATTGCCTTTTCCCGTTAAGCATTTCCAAATACAGGTACTGCCTACTCTCTGAAGTCTTTACTTAGTGAAAGTAAAGAGAATTATCTTACCAACCTTTAGTGGCTGGCAAAGGTGACAATCAGGTTTTGGATAGTTATAGGCACCTCAAGGAGCTTTCAGAATTTGGGTGCAGCCATTTACTAGTGAAGCACTTTCATCATCCAAAGCAGTATGGTTGGAGGACAGTGTCCATTGCCTCTTTCTACTGACATGCTTATCTGCTGAAAAAACATTATAATAAGGGATGATACTGCATGTCAGTTACTGCATTGAATCATGGTCAACTTCAATTTGGTATGAGAGCAATTCCAATGAACTTCTATCCAGATCATCCAAAACAAACTCTGAACTTTACAATTTAGATATGTTAAACAATGTAAATCAGTTTCATCTCTAGCATAGTTTTAATGCTTTGCCATGTCAGGCATGATAAAAACAGCATATGCTGTTGAAGCACATTGTCTTCAGTCTCGAATGTAATTAATGTTTTGGTTTTGATAAATAGTTTATTCATTAAAAACACTGTTTTCATTAAATAAAAAAAATATTAATTATTTGTGTTAAATCCACCAATTTCACTTGAAATTTGGGGGGAGACTGGAGATTCACAAAATCAGTATTTTCTTTACCAGCCTTCAGCTCATGACAATATTCATGCTGGGACACAGCACAACTCTCTCCTGTGCCCAGAGGATTTGGATCCATACACACTGTCACCTGTTATGGGCTGTCCAGGGCAGCGGTGATGAGGGACCCTTATTCTCATTGTAGAGGTTATTGAAGGCCCTGGGCAAATGTCCCAAGACACCAAATGATGTGTGTTCAGCATATACATAATACACTTTCACACAGCGGGAGTATGAAGAGTATAGAGAGAGTGCAACAATATGAAGAGAGGAGACCGAATGAATCTGCTTTTCTTTCCCTATTTGTACTCTTTTGCAGGACATTTAGAACAGTTTTCAGCCTGAGTGAACTGGATTCAAATTTTGTCAGAGAGAATAAGACATTGGATTCAGTTTCCTGCAGTCTGGATAGGGGTTGTGCCTACTACGCTATTCTATAAAAGAAGGGCGTTGTTCTCACTGCATTTACAGTATCTAAGTTTAGCCCTCAATTTCCTTTACTTTCTTTTATTAGAGATACCTTTTAGCAGAATATAAATAAGTTGTTTTACTTGGAAGCATTTTCACTTTGAATGAAATGTATGCACACAAATATATGTGTGTGCATATATATATATACAGATAAAATGTTTGGTTTTATTTGTGTGTATACACAGTTTTATTGGTCCAATGGTGGCAAAGCTTTTTTGGTCGTTTCACTTTTAAATTAGCAATGAAAGAGAAACATCACTTATACTGCACCACTCTTGTATATCCATAATGAACACCATCCTAAAGCTTCCAGTTGCCTAAAGAGTTTTGCATTTTTGATAAAACTATATGCTATATAGCAAAATTACATACAATTATTGCAGTGTCCAAAACCCCTACAGGACTGAATAATGAATTGTTAATTTGAAACATTTATAAAAAACAGTTGAAAGAAAAACCTTCCTGCATAGTTTAAGGTAGGTAAGGAAACCTCTCTGTGGAAAAAAAATCTGATAAACTGAGTGTATTAGGGAAAATATGTTTAGTGCAGCACTACAGTCCAAAATAGATGCTGTATGCAGCACATAAACATATTAATTTGTCAGCAGTTTCTCAGTGCCAAAATACTTGACAAAGTTTTAAAAGAGCTGTATTGCAGTCTGAGTGGTATGCTGGCAAGATGCCTGCACTTGTTCTACCATTTCAGTATAGTTTTACTTACCTCATAAGGATATAAACATGATTACTTTTTCAGTTCTTGTAATGTCCATTTTGTCCTTCTCAAAAATGTCTATACTTTGTCTTCCAAATATCTAGCTCCTTNAAAAAAAAAAAAAAAAGTAAAAAAAAAAGTATGTCATCACCCAACCCACATTCAGAACAAAGCAATTAATTTGATGGGTTGACAGTTAAAAAAGGTAGCTTCTGACAGACATCCAGTGTGTTGCCAGCCAGAATGATGTACCGTATAACACTTTCCTTAAAAGGGAAAGTAAATCAGGCATCCCAAAGGCAAGTCCTTTGTATTCCGTTGAAGCTTTTAGTTATTAGTGCATCTTTGTTGTGTATTCCTGACAAGTTGTAAAGAATTCTACTGTACTTAAAATATATTTGAGAAGAATTCACAAAGGGCTGTATGCAAATCCCATAAAGGAGAGCTGAAGAGCCAGGCAAAGGGCAAAGGAAGCAACTATGCATTGCTCAGTCACAGTATAGCTGCCATGCAGACCTCTGTAGCTGTCAAGGGCAGTGGGGACAGGGAGCAGGTTAGCAGAACGGTATTTGGCCCATTATACTCCCTTCAAAGTCCATTAGCTATTACAGTGGTTAAAGCATCATAAGTTACTGCTGCTTTTCTACTTTGTACAAATGCTCATGCGTGAAAGGAAAATGAGCACAGAGTGAGTAACCGTTTGTGATTTTTGGTGGAATTAAGTCATTGAAATCACACAGATTAGAAAAAACTCATGACATCCTTAGTATTTACATCTTGGAAGCATCCCATATCAAGTTCATTGGGTCCAGTTCTCAGGGGAGAGGACAGAGCAGTGTGAATAGCCACCTCAAAGACTAGTTTTCTGTGAAGGATGCATGTCTTTAAGGTATGGAAGGGAAAATTTGTATGTTTGTAAATTGATGGATAAACTTAGCCAGTACGAAGTGTAAATGCTTCATATAGACATTGTCTCAGATGAAAAAAAAAAAAATAAAATCAGCCAAGTGCTCAACATATCTCTGCTAAAAGACAAAGTGGTTAAAGCTGATTGTGAAACTAATGTGTTCCAAGCAGGAGTTATTTTGGAACAGCATGACGTTCACAGCCTGTAAGTGTTTCTGTGTCTCTTGTATTACCAAGGGAACATTAACTTGAGAGATAGTTGCATTGCCCAGCAAGGAACCAAACTGTATAGTAATCCCATAATGCCAAATCTACCTTGTCAGTCTGGTGTGACTTTTAGTTTGTTGGAGACCACGTTCTACCTCTTCTTGGAGTAACAGCAGTCCATTCATGGATTTCTCCTATGGAATCATCCCAAATATACTGTTTTCCTTTCATGATGGAGCTAAAAGACTATGCAGTAAATGGAATTTTAATTATACAATCAATGTCAAGCTGCATTTTGGACCTATAACTGAGAGCAAATCTATCACCTAAACTCTTTAGATGTTATGTCCAGATGACAAACAACTGCACTAAAATACTAATTAACTTTACGATTTTTGTCTTTTTGCAACTATGTTTCAGTTTACACTATTCATTAAGTAGATTTAGCAAGATAGAGCATTTAGATTGATTTTTGTTAGCTTAGTTGTTCCTAGTTGCCAAACAACCAAGGTTCATTAGAGAAATAGTGGATGTACAGGTAAATTGTGCAGTAAATTTTCAGGCTCACATATAGGAAGTTACAGCTACAACCCCCTCTTTACAAATAGTATGGCTTTCATCCACACTTCGATTAATGCTCTTACATGTATAAACTTTGTGATATTGAAAGTTTTCTTTCTGAGAATTCCTGCTCTCAGGATTGGCTCCCAGATCAATTAGCTCAATGGACCCTGGGTTACAGTAGAATTACAGGTATTGTAATTTGGCTCCATGCATTTAAAAAAAGGATTTAATTAAACTCAGTATTTGAGTTTTAAGTCCTTGGGATATTTCACAGTGTCCAAAACAATAGCCTCATATAAACATTAGTGAGACAAAACTTTTAATATATTTCTGCAGGTATTTTGATTAGTGATTGTATGCACTGATGGTCCTCATTTAGCAAATCACTTACACCCATGTTTGACTTTGGGAACATAAAACTCAGAGAATATTGTAAAAAGCATGTGTATATATATGTATTTGTACACACACACACACATACGTATATACACATATAGTTAAGGTCTTTTTTGTATGTGGGTCTCTATAATTCCCTCAACAAAGCTCAACACTGAAAAAGGTTTAGAAAAAGGTTTGCCAGGCAGTGAACTGCTCAAGTCCATGTAAGTTACCTACTCAACCATTTTTGAAAGAAAATTAATATTAAACACATCATACATCTCACACAGCCCACATAATAAACAAATGCATTATTCTTATCCAGGAAAAAGAAATGATTGTTTAGCAACCATCAACCTTAACTCCTGTCTTCATCTGTATGTTTTTAACAAATCTTGACTTTGCAGCAAAATGTTTTTCTAAACAAGACTATTACAGTGGCATTCATCAATGAATAAGTGAATTAATTGATACATTTTGGTATAAATATCACTGCTGTTTTACAAGGAAATTATTGTTTAATCTAAAGGAAGACTTTATTATTTTAAAAACAACTTTACATATATGAATAAACTTTTGGCTGAAGCTTAGCAGCCTCCTAAAATGTATATATTGTGCAAGGCATGCACAATCCAGGAGGTTCCAGCAGAACATTGAGAATAACTTTTTGACACAGGTGGCAGAGGAGCCAGTGAGGCGAGATGTGCTGCTGGACCTTATACTAACAAACAAAGCAGGTTTGGTTGAGATGTGAGTGTTGGGGATAGCCTTGGCTGCAGTGACCATGAGATGGTGGAGTTCAGGATCCTGCGTGGTAGAAGCAGGGCAGCAAGTAGGATTACAGTCCTGGACTTGAGAAGAACTAACTTTGGCCTCTTCAAAGACCTGCTTGGAGGAATCCCATGGGTTAGGGCTCTAGAAAGTATGGGGGTCTAAGACAGCTGGTCAATATTCACGTACCTTTTCCTCTAAGCTCAAGATTGGAGCATCCCTATGAGGAACAAGTCAAGAAGAGGAGCCAGGAGACCCACATGGATGAGAAAAGAGTTTCTAGGAAAACAGACTGGCTACTTGGGAAGAATATAGGAATGTTGTCATGGTATGCAGAGATGCAACAAGGAAGGCCAAGGCCCACTTGGAACTCAGTCTGGCAAGGGATGTCAAGGATAACAAGAAGGGCTTCTTCAAATACATCAGTAGTAAAGAAAGACTGGGGAAACTGTGGACCCGTTGCTGAATGAGGTGGGTGCCCTGGTGATGCAGGATGCAGAGAAGGCAGAGTTAATGAATGCCTTTTTGCTTCAGCCTTTACTTCTAAGGCTGGCCTTCAGGCATCCCAGCCCCCAGAGATGAGAGAGAAAATCTGGAGAAAGGAAGACTTCCCCTTGGTTGAGGAGGATTGGGTCAGAGATCATTTAGAAAAATGGATCCTTACAAATCCATGGGCCCCAATGGGATGCACCCACAAGTGCTGAGGGAGCTGGCAGATGATGTCACTAAGCTACTTACCATGATTTTTGAAGGGTCATGGAGCAGAGGATAAGAGAGGTGCCTAAAGTAGCCAATGTCACTCCAATCTTCAAAAAGGGCAAGAAGGAGGACTCAGGAAACTATAGGCCAGTCAGCCTCACCTCCATCCCCAGAAAAGGGATGGAGCAGTTCATTGTGGAGGTCATCTCCAGGCATGTAGAGGAAAAGAAGGTTATCAGAAGTAATCCACATGGATTCACCAAGGGGACATCAGGCTTGACCAACTTGGTAGCCTTCTGTGTTGGCTGGGTCGATGAAGGGAGAGCAGTGGATGTTGTATACCTTGACTTTAGCAAGGCTTTTGGCACTGTCTTCCATAACATCCTCATAGGTAAGCTTAGGAAGTGTGGGTTAGGTGAGTGGACAGTGAGGTGGATTGAGAAATGGCTGAATGGCAGAGCTCAGAGGGTCATGATCAGTGGCGGAGAGTCTGGTTGGAGGCCCGTAACTAGCAGTGTTCCCCAGGGGTCTGTGCTGGGTACAGTCCTGTTCAACATATTCATCAATGACCTGGACAGAGGGACAGAGTGTGCCCTCAGTAATTTTGCTGGTGATACAAAACTGGGAGGAGTGGCAGATAAACCAGAAGGCTGTGCTGCCATTCAGCGAGACCTGGACAGGCTGGAGAGCTGGGCCAAGGGGAACCTCATGAAATTGAACAAAAGCAAGTGTAAGGTCCTGCACCTGGGGAGGAACAACCCCATGTACCAGTACAGGCTGGGGGCTGACCTGCTGGAAAGCAGCTCTGCTGAGAAGGACCTGGGAGTGCTGGTGGACAGCAAGGTGACCCTGAGCCAGCACTGTGCCCTTGTGGGCAAGAAGGCCAAGGGTATCCTGGGGTACATTCAAAGGAGTGTGGTCAGCAGGTCGAAGAAGGTTTTTCTCCCCCTATACTCCACCCCAATGAGGCCACATCTGGAGTACTGTGTCCAGTTCTGGGCTTCCCAGGTCAAGAAGGACAGGGAACTACTGGAGAGAGTCCAGGGAACTACTGGAGAGATGATCAGGGGACTGGAACATCTCCCTTACGAGGAAAGGCTGAGAGACCTGGGTTTGTTTAGCCAGGAGAAGAGAAGATTGTAGGGGGATCATATCAATGTTTCTAAACATCTGAAGGGTGGGTGTCAAGAGGATGGACCCAGACTCTTTTCAGTGGTGCCCAATGACAGGAGAAGGAGCAATGGGCACAAATTGGAATACAGGAAGTTCCATCTGCATATGAGAAGAAAATTCTTTACTTTGAGGGTGACAGAGCAGTGGAACAGGCTGCCCAGAGAGGTTGTGGAGTCTCCTTTCCTGGAGACATTCAAAACCTGCCTGGACACAGTCCTGTGCAGCCTGCTGTAGGTAGGTACCTGCTCAAGCAGCGGGGTTGGACAAGATGATCTCCAGAGGTCCCTTCCAACCCCTACCATTCTGTGATTCTGTGATATGTGATGATCTCTTTCTTCCTTATCCAGGGGAGTTTTGTACTGTTTTTATCCTGTGGTTGTTAGAATGTGCACGTCCATTTTCTGTTGGAATTATTTTTGATATAATTTCTCCATAACCATAGTTATTTATAATTTTTATTAATGATGTCAGGTAAGATAGCACATCTTTTACAATAATTACAAATAATGCACTCCATGTGTTTCATCTATATGCTGTGATTGCTAAGCAAACTCTTTGGTCCATGTTGTGCAGTGTTTTAGACGAGATGAGTAGTTGATTCTTCAATGCAGTGCACAAAAAGGAGTACAATGACACTTCTGTCATTATATCCTCTTTCTGACCCCAATATATTCCTCTTATTTCATTACAAATCACCAGTTTATGGGCTTCCTGAGCTGGCTGTTTTATCCTCGGTATTCTGATTAGTAGAATTTAGTTGTTTTCTTCTGTGAATTTGTCTATACACTTCAAATACATTTATAGTTTGGTATCCAAACATCCTTTGGCAATGTGCATCACATTTTAATTATGTGCTTTGTGAAACAAGCTTCTTTTTTGTTTGTTTTAAAGCTTCCACCTGATAATTTCCTTTTTTGCCCATTGGGTTTTCTGCTATTAAAAATTGCACATAATACTTGTAATTCATCAGCATTATCCGTTCCCTTCTCTGTGTTTTCCTCCCTCCTTCCTCAGTTGTCTTCCTTCCAAGCTTGGGAGTATTACATTAAAAAATCTCGCCTTGTAATGAAGTGGTTCTTCAACTCTGACAATATTTTGTGTCTTTCTCTGTCTTCTCTATCATTTCTGGCCTGAATTCATGTGTTTTTCACACTATGAGTGCACCATGGATTAATAAATTGGGATTTTTTTTTTCCTGTGACTTTTCAGTTATTTTCAGTTCCTTTCCCAGTACTCCCTAACATTGCATTTGTTCCTGAGCATTGAGCTAATGTCATAAAAATATATATATCCACAATGAGGCCACAGTCTGTCCCTGAGTGACACCTGATGGCAGAGTTGTTATGGTGTATGTGTACCTCTTGAGGGTTTTCCTTAAATTTATCATTTTGTATTTATCTACATTGATTTTTTTTTTTTAGATCATTTTGATTCTTCGTCCTTTGACACAACTTTGAGGTACATTTACTTCCTCCAGAAAAAACCCTCAAAGGCATTTCAGCTCAGAGCATGACTACATTAGGTCTTGTTCATCTCTACCCAAGACCTAAGCTGGTTTTATGTCTGAACTGGACTAGCACTGCATTCCTCTGAGAAAGCTTATTAGAACGTGCCAAGTTTATGATTTTCCAGGTACACTTGTTCTGCAAACACCTTGTTTATGATCACTTCAAAGGATGAATAAAGTGAAGCCACACCTGTTGACAAAATAAGCCTGGCTGCCATACTCAACACTCTTTCTGTGCTTTTTTTAGTTTATAGTAGCATATGTGATATTTCAGCTGTGTTGCCATAGCAAGCAACCGTAAATAGCCTTTGTTCAATTCACTCTTTTCTTATCTTTCCTTTCTCTCCAGCCATCAGCTCTGGAGAGTAATGTAGCAGGAATATAAGCTTGCTTGTGCTGTGTATTACTGACACAGAGAAGAGTGAGAAGAACAGCCTCATCCTACCTTGGTTATGTTGGTAGCTAGATAGTCCTGGTGATAATCTAGCTTTTAAACTTCCCTCAAAGGCCTGATCTGGGGGAACAATACTATTCAGTGCATGGCTGCATGCTTAATTTTAAGATTTATAATAGTTGTATTATTTATATTAGTAAGGCTTTGTTTGTCCTAGCTGCTGATAGGACCTTTCAGATGATCACTTGAATGAAAAATTGGTTTGTCTGACTGGCTGTTTTTTATCTCAGCTTGTAACTAAGAGATTATATAAAGCGCTTCTTTTGTACTTTCTGCATTGGAAGCTACTTGCAGGTTTTGCCTCAGCATAAATAATTGTTTCAGTAGGGTCATGGCCCTTGGAGTTCAGCTGGCTGTCAGCATTCCAGCCGAATGGCATCTGCACTTGTATCCTGCTTCAAGGGGAAATGCAAACAGTCATGCTGCTTCAGGAACAAAAATCTCAATATTTATGTTAAAATAACTTCTGATTAAAAGCCAGTTACACTGAAGATGATGCAAATTTGTCCTGCTTTTTTTTGGGCAAATCCAGAGATAAAAGCCCTGGATCAAAACCCCCTCTTCTGCTCCCCATTGAACTGTCTCTAGTTTTGAAATTATAGCTGCTTTATAAACCTAATCAGCCACAACAGGATGCCAGAATATATGACTGTATGAAGGAAGTATGCAAAGGCAGTGACTGTTAGCTACCCCTAAACTGCCATCTTCCATAACGACTGTCTTGGGCAATTTTAGGGGGTTCCTGGTTGATTTTGTACTCAACAACATTTGGTATTGTATAAAATTTGCAGAGGAATTATAATAAAAAATCTGCAAATGACTTGATTTTGCAGGAGCACTCACTTCTAAGGTTCTTGAACCCTCTGTTGTCGTTCTCTGGAGAACCTGGAAATTAAATTTTCATCAGCTCTGTGAAATAACTACATTTTCCTGTGATACAACCTGAACAGAAGAGGCAAAAAACATAGTTTGGGATGGTATCTCCATGAGATTTGTAGGTGGATCTACTTAGCTGAATAATGAGTAGCATTCAAATAGTATGGATGATTTATAGTTTGGTCCTTTCTTGACTCAATAATGTTGAAACTTACTCTTACACACAGGACTTCCCTATGAGTCTCTGCTGAAGCTGTATATAATCATGTCATAAGGAATATCTAATAATAAGGTGAGGCTAATATACCAGCCTCAGTGTCTTCAGTACATAGTCTATAAAACAACACCATTTTAAAAACTGAAAAGAAATAATTGATAGAACTCTCATATCTATATAGCAAAAACACTTGACCACATAATTAACTTATTTGAATGCTTAAGTCCCTTTAAGTAAATTATTATGAACAGGAATGAACTTAAGCATAGATTGAGACTTGATCTAAAACAACACATTCCTTAGTGCCCAGGAAATGTGTTTCACTGTTCATGAATAAACATAACATTCACAGTATGATACCACAAGAGAGAAATGATATAAGAGGAAAAGTTCCTCCTGCAAAATAAATGCCCAGTAATGTTAAATAAACACAAGACAGCAAATGGAAGAAATAAAAAATAAGCATAGTACAAGGCTATTGCCTCAGTGAAACAAGCAGACACATGAGGCATTCTATTCTGTTTACACTTTCACAGTGATATTAATCAAGCTATCTATGTAGCTATCACAGTACTTCTATTTTTTTCTTCATTTTTTCAAGTTAGATCAGAAATGAGCACTGCTTTTTTTTTTTTTTTTCCAAAATCTGATTGAAATTCCCATGTAGGTCAGCTCTGTTTGCCAGAGGACATTGTCTGTAGGTAAAAAGTGTAAAATGGTAAAAGAGATGTACTAAGTTTTTATTTCTCTGATTACTTGCTTTGTATGCCTATTCTAGTGAGCCAAGTTTAAATTCTTAATATATCACATTTAACAACCTGGAATAAAGTTCACTGAGAGCAAAAGAGAGCAAGGGAAGGATGAGACAGAACCCTTTGCAAGAAGTCTTTTTGCAGGTAATTCATACACATACTAACTTCTATTGTACCATTCCTGATTCTCAGAGGCAGATCAAACTTGAAAGAATATTGAATTCAAGTACTATTTTTGCTACTTGAACTGAGCACATTGCATGGTTCTTGTCATCTTCCAAGGTTTCCTACTACTCTATGAATAATGAGTCCTTAAAACAATGTTGTCAAAATAAAAATATCAGTCACCACTATGCACAATTATAATTTTTGGAAGAAGACACTAGTAGTAAAGGGTAGAGGTGATTTTTTAAAAGAAATTTCCAGAGTAAATGCATAAGCCTTGGTCCAAGAAACAAATAAACCCAGAAATTTTAGTCCAATTATTCCAATCGTACAAAACCTTTCTAATTAGAATGGAACATAAACTGGAAAGTTGAATTAAAATATACCCAAAATTCAAAGTGCTCAAGGTTTATTGAATATCAGTTCAGATTTAGTTATCTTAGTTATCTTATAACTAATAATAACTTATTATTTAGTTATTTAGTTATCTTCTCTGACACTATTATGAGCATTTCAAACCATATAGATAAACAAGCTCTTGTTATTTTCTTATTTCTTTTTTTGCAACATTTCAACTTGGTACTGCATATTAATGTGTGCAATGTTTGTATTGCCTATTAATGCATAGCTCTGGGTAACAATATTCAAATATATTTTTTCTGGATTTTCCCTCTAATTATTTTCTTTTTCCCTCGAAAAAAAAAATTTAAAAAGTTGAAGGCTTGAAATTAAATCAGTACATCTGCCACTCTAAGGCAGTAAAAAAGGTAAGGGACTAGTTTTAAAGGTATATCTAGCAACCTAATTTTCCTTTCAACTTTAGTGAGAGCTGGGATCCTAAATTCCTCCATAGGTCTTGGCCAGAAGTCTTATTCATATATGCAAATTTGGAATGCAGAATCAATCACTTATAAACAGCATTTTCATGTTTCTGTGCTCTGTCTAGAAATCCAGGGCTTCTGAATCAGAACTTATAAAATTATTAAGCATTAAGGTGTTTTATATTCTATGCAAAACCAGAACTTTTAAACTCTCCTTCACATCAATATGCATTTACTTTCAATTAACCTGAGAACCCTATTTTCTATGACTCCAGTAAACCACCAATTCTAATAATTAATATTGCCTTAAACAAAATTTCCTGCTCTACCTTAAGCAAGATTTCAGAGGCATTAAATTTAAAATTAACAGCCCAATCTTAGAAAAGGCTGATTATTTTTTCTGTTCAAAAGATTTAGAATAGACATGTCATAAGAATTAGAAAGCAGAACTTAGATAAGCTAATGGCATGTGAAAAACTGAACATATAAAATGTACGATGTTTTTCATCTTGTTAAATTAAAAATAACATTTACAAAATAGTATTTGAGGTGCTTAAAATGTATTAGAATTCAACAGAAGTCCTCATCTATAACATAAGGACAGTAGATGATCCTAGATTAAGCCCTTTGATATTTTTCCTTGATCTGTTCAAATGTTGGTCAAGAGCTACTGTGACTTTCAAGATGTTGGCTCTAACATCTATCTGGATGATATTTTGAGTAGTCCAATGGGAGGTCCCTTTGTCCTGCCTTATGCCTGCTGTGACTTGTAAAAAATGGCATGGCTTATCCAAATCAGAGCCACACTTTATGAATTGCACCCGGTGTCAAATCATAGATCCGTTTGCATGTATTCCTCCATATTCGATCTGGGTTGTGGAAAAAAAAAAGAAAAAACGTGTATAAGCAGCATCATATGGCCTTTATTCACATTGACATCAAATAGTTTATTCACCTTAGTTACTTCAAATACTTGCAACAACCTGAGGCAGCTTCTGCATAACCCTGAGTCTGAGATGGGAGATGAAACTGTTAAACTTGCTTGGGCAGCTTAAATAGGCAGGCAGGCAGGCAAACGGCTTAAACTAGAGGGAATAAAAAAACAAATGGATTTATTGTTCTCAGTGCTGCCTAGATATCTGCTGCACAACAGCTATTTAATAACAATCCACTCAGCTCCTCTGCAGTACATTAGACACATCAGAGCCAAATCAGACTGTCCGGGAGCCCCTGGAAAGTGTTAATTGACAGGAGCCTGGAGCAGTGAATCTTTAAGGTCGAAGGATAGCAGGTAGCCTATCACTACAATGAAGTTAAAGTAAAATTATATTAAGTGTTTGTGTTAGGTCTACCAGGTGATTCCCCAATGGATTGTAAAACACTGAACAAAGCATTATGAAACAATACTATAACCTCTTTGTTAGTCTTAATTTACACTTAGTCCAAGGAAAAAATGTTTACAGAATGAAAAAGTTGTATATGCTGCCTGCCTACTTTAGAGAAATGGACAGTATAAAATGATAGGCAGGCAAACTTTGTTCTGACTGGTTTTGTTTTTTCTAATTCCTAATTTTGTTGCTATTTTCAGCTCGCTGAGAGCTTGAATTTTATTTTTGTGGTTTTTAGGTGATCCTGAAAGAGCAACTCAAAGGATTAAAGTTACTTTGTGTGAGGCCTTGATAGAGAAGAACAGGAAATTGTTAGTTGACCAAATGGATTAACATCAGCTAATTACAAAAGTCAAAGGATAAATGTTTAGAAATATTTTCCACAGAGTTCTTTGTCTTTTTGCCAAGTTTTGCTTGTTTTTATTTTATTTTATTTTATTTTATTTTATTTTATTTTTTTATTTTTATTTTATTTTATTTTATTTTATTTTGCTTTGTTTTGTTTTGTTTTGTTTTGTTTTGTTTCATTTTATTTTTTATTGTCA
>WEKW01010870.1:4928-17908 GCA_013389905.1 Sula dactylatra | reverse complement strand
ATACTTAAAATTAGAAACTAGTGTCAATATACATTGTATAGGATTACAATATGATATTAAAGTCCAACTCTTCTCCTTTTATGAATATTTTGGCCTTAATACTTCAGAATGTGCGAAATGCCCATAAAATTTAACTGAATCAAGAAAAAACAAAGAAAATGGAAATAAAAACTCATGCAAAAAACATACAGCTTACAAGTGACAAAAAACTCATCCTGAGAGAATGAAGACAAAAAACCAAAACTACATTAAAATCAGGAATTTTTATCTCTATGCGAAAAGGAAGAACATTATCCACATTATCNTATATTTTGCTTCTTCTATGACTTACAAGAAAAACAGTCCTATTAACTGCAGTGTGAAAACATTTCTGTGTAGTAAGAAGCACATGAAGGATCCATTAGATCTAAATTTTACTCTATTTTTCAGTAGCACTGTTAGGCTTTTCACATTTGTTGACAGCAGTTCACCTTAATCTCTCTCTAATTCCTTCTTTATGAAAAATAGTAAAGAAAAGGGCTTAGAAGATGTATGTCTTACAGACCAAACAACCTGTTTACCTTTACTTTCCAGAGCACTTTGGACTTTTTTAGAGGAAAATGCTTCAGGAGCTTTAGTTGTACCACCTCCATGGTGATTATTTCAGCCACAAATCTGGCTGATATTTGAAAATTTAAAAATTCCTCTACCATAACTTATGAGTGAAGATTCCTTCCCCGGGTTTGTGGAGAACATTTAGTTCTAAGGCTAAGATAGCACTACTTCCTAAATTACCAATTACAACTTATATTTTATTCCTATTTCACTGTAATTCCATATATTTGTCCTGCAGACCATCGGTTGTGCATTTTGAAAAAAACAATTTCTCCTGGGATTGCTGTTCTGCAGATTTCCACAATTTAATTTCTTATCTCTAATAATGACTCTCATGCTATATAATATGTGTCTTCTCTTGTATTTTTATGAGAAATTTATTTATGCTTGAATGGCTCAACAAAAATTCCTGCCACTTTTCTCCTGCCTTTTGTTTCTGAGAAGGGGAAACAGACAGAACGTATGTCCACTTCGTTCTTTCTTGTTGGTACTGTTGTCGAGTTACTTACAGTGGGAATTACCTAACTGTTTATGTCTTAATGTTAATAATTTAAATATAAGCAAAGCATTTTAAGCTCCTTTTATAGCCAGTTAAAAGAAACTTCTACTGCTGCAGCAGAATTCATGTCATTTCTCTCAGACAACTAATTTAGCTGAACCATCCTGGGGAGGTGCCTATTCCTCCCCATTGACTATAAGAGAAACAAAACTTGATTAGCTTAGATGTAGGTGTTTAAAAGTTCAATTAGGTAAGGTTAAGACAGCTCAGAGTACACACATTTAATCTTAAGGTCCCCATTTTCTGTGGCATACTTTGGTGTAATCTTGCTCAGATATATTCATGTTTAATAGAAATTATCATATGTGGGAGAAAAGACTGAAGCAGATAATTACATTATGTAGCACATAAATGTTCTGAGTGGGTCAGTCATGACACCCACCACTGTAGAATGGAAAACCTCAATAAAAGGGGGAGAAAAATTACCAAATCAGATTGTCATAGAATGCACAACTATAAAAATGTGCCTGTTTGTCAAAATAACAGAAGTTTGAAGCAGAACTGATCAAATAGAGAAAGATTTTTGCTAACTGCTGAAACAGTTGGAAAAGTATTTTTTTCCTCCCAAGTCCTACTTTTAACTTCCTTTGATACAAGGTGGCACAAAGTCAAGAAAGAACTTGAAACAATCTTCACATTAATATTTGAAAAAGGGCACCCAATGTGTTTGATGTGGCGCCCTTCATGCAAATCATGTAGTCTGAGAGAAATCCCAATAGGAAATACGATTCTTTCTTCTTAGCACTCGCTTTTTTTTCTGGTTGATAATAATGAACTTTTCACACTCCCCTTGCAACACCCCTGAGCTATACAGAAATGAAGTTATTACTCACTAGGTGCTGCCTATTTGGGTAGGATTTTTTGTTGGTTTTTTATTGATTTTTTTTTTGTTGTTGAAAGTACAATCTCAGTTTAACACATATTTTGTACTTATTTTTCCCAGACTTCTGAATGATAAAACCCAGATGCTTTATCAAAACAACAAAATACCTGCTCTCTCCTAGTTTTTTTAAATGTGGGAATATGTATACATGATCAAAAAATGTCATGGTGATATAACAACAGATACTTATTTGAGAAGGGGCTTGTTTAAGTATAGCTGAAAATATAGAATAGAACATAACTTTTGATGGTAATATCAGGTTTTATTAATTTTCAGTTAGTTATGTTAATAATAGCAAGTTACACCTTCCAGAATTCTCCAGACATTACCATTTAAAGTATGGAGGTCAAATTAATTACAATCCATCCAAAGTCCAGAACGGTGTGGGTAGCAGCATTGATCTCATTCCCTCCTTTTATTCTTCTTGTGCATACTTCATTCCTATGTATAGCAACTAATGTATCTCCCACATTACACCACCCACACACTTACTAACACTTTCTGAAGGCACAGGAACCTTTCTCTACAATTAAGTTCCAGATTACATTTTGAAAAATGTCACAGATTGATTCTGGAAATTGTTGAAAGCAGACCTAAAAAAGGGTCAGCTCCTTCAATAGATCCTAAGGGAAAAGAAGCCCTCAGGAACCCCCCAGTGCAAGCTTCACATTAAAAAATAAACCTGAGTCAGAAAAAACCCCAGATATTCAATGATAATATTTTTATTACAGGTACAATTATTGTATGGTGAGATATTGGCACTCAGAACAAACTATTGAGATTGTCTAGGAAATAGGTGCATTCTGAAGAAGATTTAGGTTTGGGGTTTTCCTTTATTTTCTGACAGAAGACTTTTCCTGTGCCTTTGCAACCGGGTCGGCATGATCACAGGCCTTGGTCCTCATGGGGAAATTCAGCTACCCCAGTGTCTGCTGGGGGTACAACATAGCAGCAGTCCAGGTTTCCGGAGCACATTGATGACAACTCTCTGTCATAGGTGAGCCAGGGTCCCATGAGGGGACATGGTCTGCTGTGCTTCATACATACAAACAGGGAAGAACTGGTTGGGGGCGGGAGGGTGAAAGCTTTGGATGTAGTGACCATGAGATGGTGGAGTTCAAGACCCTGAGAGGAGGGGTTACAACCCTGGACTTCAGTAGAGCAGTCTTTGGCCTTTTCAGGGATCTGCTTAGAAGAATCTCATTAGAGACAGTCCTGAAGAGAAGACAGGTCCAAGGAGAGCTGGACCTCCAGCTGACTCACCTCTTCCAAGCTCAGGAACAGTCCATCCCAATACACAGCAAGTCAAGCTAAGATGGCAGAAGACTTGCATGGACAAAGTTGCTCCTGACTGAAAAAGAAGTGTTCAAGAGATGGAAGGAGGGAAAGGTGAAAGGAATAAAGAGATGTTGTCTGATCATGCAGGGATAGGATTAGGAGAGCCAAGGCTAGCCTGGAGATTAATCCAGCAAGGGATGTGAAAGGCAACAAGATAGACTGTTAAAATTACATTAGCAACAAAAGGAAGACTAGAGAAAATGTGGGCCTGCTGCTGAATGGGGCATGGGAACTGATGAAAAAGGACATGGAAAAGCCTGAGGTTCTCAATGTTTTCTTCACCTCAGTCTTTACTGGTAAGACTTGCCTTCAGGAATCTCTGGTCCCTGAGACCAGTGGGAAAGCCTGGAGCAAGGAAGACTTATCCTTGCTGCAAGAGTTTCATGTTAGGGCACATTTAAACCAAGTGGACGTACTTAAGTCATGGGACTTGATAGGATGCACCCTTGAGTGCTGAGGTAGCTGGACAATGTTATTTTGAGGACACTATTTATTATCCTTGAAATGTTACAGTGACTGGGGGAGATTCCTGACCCTGGAAGAAAGCAAATGTCACTCCTATCTTCAAGAAATGCAAGAAGGAATATTCAGAAAACTACACACTGATCAGCCTCACCTTGATCTCTGAGACAGAATAGAGTCGCTCACAGTCCTGGAAACAATTTCCAAACATATAAAGAATAGGAAAGTCTTTGGGAGTAATCAGTACGGATTTATGAAGGGGAACTCATGCTTGACCAAACTGATGGACTCCTACAATAAAATGACACCCTTAGAGGAGGGGAGAGCAGTCAAGTTGATCTTGACTTTTGACTAAGGTTTCTGATGCTTTCTCCTATGACATCCTTACAGACATAGTCTGATGATGTACAGGATAGATAAAAGGCCAGTGAGGTAAATTGAAAACCATCTGTGCTGCTGGGCTCAAATAGTTGTAACCAGTGGTATGAAGTCCACCTGGGGGCCAGTGACTAGTAGTATGCCCCGGGGGTTGATACTGGGATCAGCACTGTTTAACATATTCATTAATGACCTGGATCATGGACAGAGTGCACCCTCAGTAAGTTTGCAGATGATACAAAAGGAGGAGTGGTTGATATGTCAGATGGTTGTACTCAAGGAGCAAAACAGGCTAGAGAACCGGTCAGAGAGGAATCTCATGAAATTCAACAAGGTGAAAATCAAAGCTCTGCACAGGGGAGGAACAACCCCATGCACCAGTACTTGTTGGGGGCCAACTGGCCAGAAAGCAGCTTGGCAAAGACCTGGGGGTCCTGGTAGACAACAAGCTGACTATGAGCCAGCAATGCACCCTCACATCAAAAAAACCCAAGAACCTCCTTGGCTGCATTAGAAAGACCATTTCCAGCAGGTCGAGGGAGGTGATGCTTCCTCTATGCTCATCCCTAGTGAGTCACATCTGGAGTGCTGGGCCCAAGAAGGCTGAGGGAGATCTGATCGATGTGTATAAATACCTGATGGGGTGCAGTAGAGAGGACGGAGCCAGGCTCTTCTCATTGGTGTCCAGTGACAGGACAAGAGAGACAGGACAAAATGAAACACAGGAATTTCCACTCAAACATAAGAAAAAAAACCTTTTTTTTTTTTTTGTGAGAGTGGTCAGACTCTGGAACACGTTTCCAAAAGAGGTTGTGAAGTATCTTGGAGACATTCAGAATCTTACTGGACAAAATCCTGGAGAGACAGCTGCCTCTTTGACCAGGGGGCTGGACTAGGTGATCTGCAGAGATCCCTTCCTGTCTCAGCTGTACTGTGATTCTGCAATTCTGTAATAATATCCATAGCATTCTTAGCTTGATGTCTGTATTAGGTTTGATCATTCCTTTGGTCCTGCCTTGACAATGAAATCCACTGACAAGTTTTGTGTAAATTTTTCTCAGCAAAGAAAAGCCATCTGAACTTCTTCATAAAGCATTTGCTCCCACTTGCTTGTTCTCCAACAGCCAACAGCCAGAAATTTTCATACCCCTCCCTTCCCTCTTCTCTAATCTGCTATCTATTTCTTGGGGATGTCCCAACTAAGAAAGAAAAAAATCCTTCATCCCTTTATCTCTTAGTCTGGTGAGTGATTAAGATAAATTTGGCTGTGAGAGTTCCCTGTTTGGTTACAACAGATGAGAGCAAAGCATGGACTGATTCAAAGGTGGATACTATAGGAGAAAAAATAAATGTTTAAGTGAGTGGAGCAGGACAGGAAAGCAATTATAAAGGAAAAAAAGATGGTGAAAAATATAAAAAGAGATATAAGATTCATGACTGAGGAAAGAAGACACAATAGGGAAAGGGAGAAAGCAGGATTGGAGAGGAAAGGAAGTAATAGTACCTGGAAAAACTTGCATGGGAAGAAATAGAAGAAAAAAGACTGAATAAAAGCTGGTGAAACATATTATAATATTTATGTTAATAAAAAAGTAAAAATGTTAAGACAGAAACATATTTTGACTCTGTAAGTATGGGTTCCTAAGTTTAACAATCAAAACCTTATAATTTTGGGGAGGAAAAAAAGAAAAAAATGAATCATCAAAAACAAGCTATGTGAAGACATAAATTGTGTCTGGAAGGGTAAATGTCCTAAATGTCCGTTATCAATTTCAATTAATCTTTGAAAATGTATACAATAAATATTTAAAAAGTGCAAAAATATTTAAAATATAAATCTTGTGAAGAGTTGAAAAATATCCTCTCATCTTCAACAAATGAAAAAAACTTTTTCAAAAACTTAATTTTTTATAAAAATATTTTGGTAGAATTAGTCATGCTTTCTCTTTCTTCCATCTCTCTATGTTTCTTTACTTAACTTCTCACCAGTGGAAACATGGAATAAAACCAGAGGAAGAAGAAAATAGAAAAAGAAGAAGGGAGGAATTGGAAAAAAGTCTTCAAAAATTCTTAAATCCTGTTTATTAAAAAACAGAGCAAACTGTGGAGTTTTCCCCCACTATTTCTGCTAAATGTATTGCACTTAGTAATGTTACAGAAAGAATTGTCAAGTAATAAAAAATTGTAATTAAGATATTTACTGAGATCATAGGTAACCTTGTGTCCAGAGAAGGGCAACGAAGCTCGTGATTGGTCTGGAGACCAAGTCTTAAGAGGAGTCGCTGAGTGAACTGGGGTTGTTTAGTCTGGAGAAGAAGAGGTTGAGGTGAGACCTTATCGCTCTCTAAAATTACCTGAAAGGAGGTTGTAGCGAGGTGGGGGTCGGTCTCTTCTCCCAAGTAACAAGGATGAGAGGAAATGGCCTCAAGCTGTGTCAGGGAAGGTTTAGGTTGGATATTAGGAAAAATTTGTTTACTGAAAGAGTGGTCAGGCATTGGAACAGGCTGCCCAGAGAGGTGATGGAGTCACCATCCCTGGAGGTGTTCAGAAAACATATAGACGTGGCACTTCAGGGCATGGTTTAGGAGGCCTGGGGGTGTTGAGTTAATGGTCGGACTTGATTATTTTTGAGTTCTTTTCCAACCTTAACGATTCTATGATTCTCAGAATTATGGAAATGAGAAGTATGTTGAAATAGAGTGAAACAAAGGAAAAGGTAAAGCTAAAGTTCAGTAATGTCTGTGATCTTTTAAATTAATTTCAATTACGTCACGTTCTAATGTATTAGTTATGTGTTTTTGTGAATGAGAATACAAATATCATCATATTATTCAGAAGGTTGTCATCAGTGTCTTATACACATTTCTTTCTCATGTTTTATTGTCAATGATAGCCAAAATTTTATACTGTTCCTGAAGTATCACAATTATTTCCTAAAATTATAATAATCAGTTCTATTGATTTCTGACTTTAGAACATGTATAAAACTGTTTAAAACCATGAATAATCACAAAATTTTAACTGTAAGATATAGAATAAATGCTTCTGATAAGTATTCCATTTTCAGTTCATTCAACCAGGTTATCACTTCTTGATAAACCTTGAGCTTCATTTTAATTTCGTACTTGTAGGTGTCAATTTAGTCTATTTCCTTTTGTTCTCTCATATATAGGCTTAATATTGATTTATCAAATCAATAAAGCAAATTAATAAATGAAAAATCACTATGAAATATTGTTGCATAAACACAATTACTCTTTGCTCTCACATGTACTAGGAGTATTTAATTTATATTGTATTATTATAAAAGCGAAAGAACACCTAATATATTATGACAAACCTTACTCTGCACCCTGTTTCAACCCTAATGGGAAATATAGAACTGAAGTTTAGTTCTCTGTGGATGGAAACTTTCACATCAATATGCATGAAAGTATTATTAAAAAGAAGAGTAAGAACTTGGCCCCACTGAAATCAATGATTATTATTTTACTTCAAAAAGGGGAATTATTTTTAAGTTTCTGACATACTTCAAGTAAGCAGTCTTTTGAAAGACATAGTTAAGTGTCTTGGCTTTAATTACTGGAGCACAGATGCAGGACACCCATCAATTACTCAGGAAAGACTTGGACATCAGGAACTGAATTTTGCCTTAAGGGAGTATTAATAAGGACTGACTGAAGTGGGATTCTGCAGAGGACTGAAAACCACAGGGTTTCTTTTTGTTGAGGAACATCAGTTCATTTCTTCCCCAACCCCCCAACATTTTACACTTTTTTTTTCCTTTTCATTTTTTTTCTTTTTCTTATCTGATCCTGGTTCCTCCTTTGGACAGTAGACTGGAGCACTAGAGTGTAAGGAGCTTGCTGCAAGCTGAAATAACACACCTGCTGTTCAATTTTTTAAATGCAGCTTCACTTAAACAGCTTTAAACTACAGAAAACTAAACATCGTACTTCTGGAACCCAGTGACTTTAACATTCATTATATACACACATGGTGGAAGACTGGGAAAAAATAATACTCTCATCCAAAAAGGAAAACTTAATAATTCAAATAGAAATTTCTCTTCTGAGGACAGTTCCACTCATGTAATACTTTTTTTCATACAGAAAATAAGTATTTCAACATCAAAAAATGGCATAAGCTTTTTATAAAACTTTTTTATTTTAGAAACGCAGAATATGTAAAAAACATGTTGAATGAATGTTCACAGTTCTTAGTTTGCACACGGTTAGAATCATAGAATCACAGAACGGTTTGCATTGGAGGGGACCTTTAAAGGTCATCTAGTCCAACCCCCCTGCAATCAGCAGGCACATCTTTAACTAGATCAGGTTGCTCAGAGCCCCATCCAACCTGACCTTCAGTGTTTCCAAGGATGGGGCATCTGCCACCTCTCTGGGCATCCTGTTCCAGTGTTTCACGACCGACATTGTAAAAAATTTCTTCCTTCTATCTAGCCTAAATCTACACTCTTTTGGTTTAAAACCATTACCCCTTGTCCTAACGCAACAGGCTTTGCTAAACATTTGTCTCCATCTTTCTTATAAGTCCCCTTTAAGTACTGAAAAACTGCAATAATGTCTCCCCAGAGCCACCTTTTCTCCAGGCTGAACAACCCCAACTCTCTCAGCCTTTCCTCATAGGAGAGGTGATCCATCCCTCTGATCAGTTTTGTGGCCCTCCTCTGAACCTGCTCCAACAGGTCCATGTCTTTCCTGTGCTGAGGGCTTCAGAGCTGGATGCAGCACTCCAGGTGGAGTCTCACCAGAGCGGAGTAAAGGGGCAGAATTTCTTCCCTCAACCTGCTGGCCACACTTCTTTTGAAACAGCCCAGGATACAGTTGGCATTCTGGGCTGAATGCACATTGTTGGCTCATGTCCAGCTTTTCATCCACTGGTACCCCCAAGTCCTTCTCCACAGGACTGCTCTAAATCCATTCATCCCCCAGCCTGTATTGATACCAGGGGTTGCCCCAGCACAGGTGCAGGACCTTGTACTTGGCCCTGTTGAACCTCATGAGGTTCACACAGGCCCACCTCTCCAGCGTGTCAACCCATCCCTTAGGCATCTCAACTGCACCACTCAGCTTGGCATTGTCTGCAAACTTGCTGAGAGTGCACTAGATCCCACTGTCTGTCCCAATACGAACCCCTAAGGGACACCACTTGTCACCATCTGGACAATGAGCCATTGACCACTACGCTCTGGATGTGACCAGCCAACCAATTCCTCATCCACTAAACAGTCCCACCAAATCCATATCTCCCCAATTTAGAGAGAACGATGCTGTGGGGGACTCTGTAAAAGGCCTTACAGAAGTCCAGGTAGATGACATCCAGAGCTCTTCTCCTTGTCTACTAATGTAGTCACTCCATCATAGAAGGCCATTAGGTTGGTCAGACAGGACCTGCTGACTGTCTCAAAACACCTCGCTGTCCTCCATGTGCCTTAGCATAGCTTCTAGGAGGATCTGTTCCGTGATCTTCCCAGGCACAGAGGTGAGGATGACAGGTCAGTAGTTCCCCAAGTCCTCCTTTCTACCCTTTTTAAAAATGGGTGCAATGTTTCCCTTCTTCCAGTCACCAAGGACTTCACCTGACGTCCATGACTTTTCCAATATCATGGGGAGTGGCTTGGCAACTACATCAGCCACTTCCCTCAGGACTCTGGGATGCATTTCACCAGATCCCGTAGGCTTACATATGTTCAGCTTCCACAGGTGGTCATGAACCTGATCTTCCCTTACAGTGGGAGAGACGTTGCTGCTCCAGTCCCCGTCTTGTGGTCCATCCACTCAAGATGTGTGGGAAGAGAGGTTGCTGAGGCAAAGAACCTCAGCCTTCTCCTTGTCAGTTTGCCAGTCTTGCTCATCATGGCGGGTACACTTTCTTTGACCTTCCTTTTCTGGCTGACATACATGTAGGAGCCCTTCTTATTATTCTTTGCATCCCTTGCCAAGTTCAGCTCCAGCTGCACCTTGGCCTTCCTGACACCATCCCTACATAAACGGGCAGCGTCCCTATACTCTTCCCAGGATACCTGTCCCTGCTTCCACTGTCTGTGCATTTCTTTCTTGCCCTTTAGTTTGACCAGCATGTCTCAACTCAGCCACACTGCTCTCTCGCTTTCCTTACTTGATTTCTTACATCTGGGTATCAAGAGCTCTTGCACTCTGTGGAAAGTGTCCTTAAAGATCTGTCAGCTCTGTTCTGTTCCCTTGTCCCTGAGGACTGTTTCCCAGGGAGTCTTATTGACTAACTCCTGGAAGAGCTGGAATTTTGCTTTCCTAAAATTCAGGGTCCTGTCTTTACTCTTTGCCTGACCCATATCCCTCAAGACTGCAAACTCCACCAGAGCATGATCACTGCAGTCCAGGCTACCTCCACTCTTGATGTCACCAATTAGCTCACTTGCTCAGGTAGGGCTGTCTATTACCTGACTTAAGAAGTTATTCTCGATGAATTTCAGGAGTCTCCAGGATTGCCTACAGTTTGCCGTGCTCCTTTTACAGCAGGTGTTGGGGTGGCTGAAGTCTCCCAGCAGGACGAGAGCTTGCGAGCGCAATGCCTCCTGTAGGTGAAGGCTTTGTCTGTAGACTCCCCTTGATCGGGCAGCCTGTAGTAGACACCAGCCACAAGGTTCCCTTTGTTGCCTCAGTCTCTGATTCTTACCCGTAAGTTTTCAACCTGCTCGTGGCTATTCTTCAGAGGCAGCTTTTGATGTTCTATTCATTTCTTGATGCAGGCAACACCTCTGCCCCTCCTTCCTCACCTGTCCCTTCTGAACAGCCTGTAGCCATCAATAGCTGCACTCCAATCATGGGATTCATCCCACCAGTAACAGCAACTAGGTCATAGTTTCCTGGCAGCACAGTGGCTTCCAGCTCCTCTGTGTGTTGCCCATGCTGTGTGCATTGGAGTAAAGGCACTTCAGCTGGGTTGGCAGCTAGATCACCTTCTTAGAGAAACATCCTTTAATTCTTTTGAGGTATTTCACTGGTGTTTCCCTGTTGGATCCTCTTACCTCAGGAGTCCCTGACTCATCTCCGTAAGACTTCAGGTGTGCTGCAGTGTAGCCAGCACATCTCAGAGCAACAGGCTGAGGGCCCTTACTAGCACCCTGTCCCTCTAACCTTGGCCTATCAACCCACAGCTTGTCATGGGCAAGCCTGATATTGTCCTCCTCCCCCTAACTAGCAAGCCAGTTAGATTGTTAGGCTTCTGCTATATTTAATCTTTGCCTCTGTTAACACATCTAATTAACCAAAGCAGCATGAACAGAGTATTACAATTAAACAGACAATTTTAAAATTGCTTTTGACAAACTGGAGATTAACATGTCCTTTTCCTGATTATTTACACTAATGAAGATTGAGCACCTGAATGTTCACACACAGTGAAAACAAGCAAGACAGAGATATCAGGGACATGACTGAACAAAATATTCTTGTGAAATCTCAGTCTGAAGAGGAGATGGGGAAAGAAAGTAAAAAGATGATTCTGTCATCATCATTTCTCAGCTGTAGAAACAAAATCACTGTCAAAAACATGTAGATAGGCTAAAGGATGTGCAGCAAATCTTAGCTTTGATCTGGGTTGAACAGGCAACTTTGCTTAAGATTGGCATTGAAACTAAAGCACAAGTATGTGGATTCTCCTTGTTCTACAGTTCTACAGTTTGAACAAATAATAAAAGTACACATAGGAAGGAGAGTTTTTCATGGAAAAAAAGGTAATAGTAGTAGAAACCACATTTTGAACTAAGTTTCCAAACAACTTGTTCTTGAATTGAATTTAGCTAAACATTGCCAAACACTCAAGTTTTTAAGAAGTTACTAAGTTCTGGACATTCTCTCATCAAAAAAATATGTACATGTTCACCTTTTTGTTTATTTCTCCTTTTTTGCCTCCTCTGACTCCTGTGAACTGAAAAGGATGGTATGGAAGTAATTGTCTCCATGGGGTCTGGAATGAAGCATATGTTTCCAAAGAAAGACAAATTAGATCACTAGGGGATGTCTCAGGAGTAAAAGTCTTGGCCAAAATCTCTTATTTATTTATTTTGAGAATATATGTTCATAATTAAAAATTTTCAAAGTGAATAAAGGACCAATGCCTGTGCTTTCAGAAAAGAAAAAGGAAGAAGTATGGATTGTTAGTTTAAGTTAATTTTAAATTACTGAAAATATGAAAAAGGATCTTCAAGCAGTAAGGCATACTCATATTTTTGACACTTCCGCTTAAATCACCTGTTTTTATTTTTGCAGGAAAATTGTGTAAAAGATATTTATGTCACATCTGTGGTAAATATTTGTAAGGAACCAGGGAAGAAGATATGCCTAGTCAGAGAAGATTTCTGATTTTGGGTCTGAGAGGATAAGCAGAATTATTCCACTTTGATTTCTTGTTGGAACTTTGTATACTGAACTGTAGGGTTTTTCCTTTGTTTTCTTTGAGCCTTGTAAAGTCATTACAGCCAAAGGGGGAAAAAAAAGTGCTTAAGACAAAGTCCTCAGTTGCCTTACTGACAGTAAAGACCAGGTGTGATAAAAAGGTATAAATGACTACAAGCCACATATTACAATAACCATGGCTTAGCTACTCTCCTTATCAATTTTTCCTCCATTGGCTTAAAACCAAAGATAAGCATTCAGATTTCCATCTCCCAGAAGAGCAACCTAAAAACTACAGTATGGGCTAAGCCTCCCTCCCTCCTTCTCTCTCCTCCCCCCTCCCCCTGCCTTCTCTCTCTCCCCCCCC
>WEKW01010869.1:0-16611 GCA_013389905.1 Sula dactylatra | reverse complement strand
TTTTGTAAACTCCTGTTCAGAGATACTTGTCTTCTGGATATGACTTTGGCACCTTGGTAGTTGCCTAGTAAAATAGCACAAATTGAAAAGAATAAATGTTAGGTATATTAATTTTATTAGATTTCTCTAACACGTATCTTAAACATTTAGGAAATAACTTCATAACTCATAGTTCAGTTTCTTCATTTATGAATTTGAAAATACTGCTTGTGAAAGAATCAGGCTTGATGCACACTTCTTGCTCCAGGGATTCCTCTTGTCATCGTCTTAAGTGTCAGATTCTCTTTCTGAGATAGCCTGATGCTTTACCAAATTGAAACAAACTGCTCTCACCACCAGGAGCCTAAGTGCCCTATGTACTTTATATCCAATTGTATTTGTTGGCAGGGAACTAAACTCTTTGAATGCCGTCTTGTGTTCGTTTCCTTGTTTGCTGCTTGTTTGTCTGAACTTAGAAGAATAGGTAATTAAAAATAAATATAAATCCAAACCCAACCACCCTTTCCAAGGACTGCATAGAAGGGGTGCAGTAGACCTGAACTCTCATCTCTAAAGCTGTGACCCACAGTTTTGGTCCACAATTCTATTGTTTTGCTAGCCTGCAATACAGGCTAGTCTGTTGATTAGTTGGCTAGTCTGCTGACTGTGCGTGTGTAAATCTTTCCCATAGCTGTCAAAGCAGGGCATGTTCAGCCAACCTTTGGATTTGTATGTGCCTTCTTCCAAATATTTTGTTCTGTGTTTGTTTGTTTATGAAAGTCAGTATTTTCCCTTTCACCTTAAGCTTGTAAATCTGTCAGCTGAAGACCTGCATCTGTCTTTTTTTGAGTCCTGTCTTTTCATAAGGCTTAAAATTTAGAACTTAAAAAAATCTTATGTGCAGTTGTGGCATAACTTCAGACTTGAACTCTATGGCTTTATAACTACTGCTGATAATTCGTTACATTTTCACTACTGGGTTCTTCAGCAGCTGAGAAAATAAGGCCTTGAGATGGCAGGGGTCTTCTGCATGTGATTTATGAAGTGCCAGAGGTTCTGACCTGATCAGTTAAACTTGCTCTAGAGAAAGCTTTTTAGTTGCTTTTGGTAGCTGCATAGACAAAAAGCTGTCCTAAATATTTCACTGAGCAATACTCAACTTCTGCCTGAGATGATTGCACTGATTTTTGAAGAACTTTATCAGTTTTATTTGCATAATTTTCTGCATCATGAAGCATGAGTACACAAAATCAGAGTTTCTGTGAAAGTTGCAGTAACTGTGTAAGTATGTTTATGAGAACACAAATATCCCATAAAACTTTATGCATTAAAAGCATTAGCTTTTAATTGGCTAATTTTTGTGTGAGTAAGGCTTGATTTTGTTTTGATCAAATGAATAACATATTCCTGTGCAGTGAGGTTTTGTTGTGAAGCTAATCAACTTTGGAGTGCAACTCATGGCGTGATAGATGTTGTGGTCTTACAACTCAAATCTCTTGTGTCTAAAAAAAAAAAAAAAAAAATTTAAAAAACCCCTCAACCAAATCAAACCAAACCCAAAATAAAAGGAAGAAGTGAAAATGTTTGCTTAATATAAGCTATGCACTTCTCTGCTTCTATTTATTTTGCTGGATATCATTGTATAGCACATAGAAGTGGTGACATGCGGAAAGCGGAGTCTACAGCCTGTAAGATTGTAACGTAGGTATGTTTATTCAGCGCTGGGCAACACGGGGGGGTAGTCCCACCAAAATTGTGTGCGCCTGGTGCGGCAACTTGCTGCAAAATTATACAGTCAAGTGTTACATATACATGTGATTTCGTAATATGCCTATACATATGCATGACCTATCCCCACTTCGTATTAAAATTAGTTTCAAGAAGTCATTTTATAAGTTCCTCCCAACTGCGCTTGCATGGTGTCTTTTGGTGGTCGTCGCGGGGGTCGTGGGGGATGAAGGCCGATGACTCTTCTTCCTCATCTATAGTAACCCCTTGTTCTTGCGCAGACTCAGTTGTTCCTTGGCTCTTATCTAAACCTCATGGGCAGTTTTAGCTGGTTCTTGGTTTTTATCCCGAATTACTCCCAGTCCTTATCAGGGACTGTCTTTTGTGAGGAGTCACTGAATTTACTGCCTTCATTAGTATGCACATATCGTTAAGCAGCACCTTCTCTACTAGGATTCTTTTAACCCCTTCTCTCAATGAAATAAGTACAAACTACCTAGGTAAAGGTGAGATAAAATATGTTGTTTCTATTAGTCCTGCGCATCTGAAGTAGGACGTGTTTAAGATGCTTCACAGGTAGTGTGTAGTTTGAGGAGAATCATCCACTGGCCCAAAGAATCCTGAAGCCTTGTGATAGGGAGTGTACATCAAGATCCTTTTGTTTCTCTTCCTCCTTCCTCCCATACTATCTTTTTCTTCTTTTTCTTCTCTCCTCCAATAAGGGCTCTTTGGTGTTCTCCAAGTAGGTTGCAGAGTAAATTTTTGAAAGGAAATGGATGTCTCCTAAAGTACAATAGGTTGGCTAAATGACAGCTATTAGGCCTACTTTCCTTGGTGACTATGATGCTACTATGTGTATCTTTTTGTAGGGATAAATATAAAAAATTATTTCACAGAACATTAGTTGCTTCTGTATCCCTTTGAGAAGACGAATTGTGCCTCCAATGACTCAAAATTCTTGTTAATATTGCTGATAAGCTAGCTCTGTGCATTTAGAAAACAAAGCAAGTAGCCCCTAAAATGACTTTGTTTCATCCCGTGTATTTTTAAATGAGAAAAGAAGTAGACAGCCAGCCTGAATTTGGTGTAAGAAGTGATGTTTCCTGAGAACTTGTGGTAAAGTAAATGACTGGTAAAGGGAACCTTGTAATGATTTCTAGTGAAACAGTATTTACTTACCCTACAGTTTGCAGAAATGATCAGAAAAGACCAGGACAAGAAGTCTGTCACCTGTGTATATAGATCCAAGGGATACTGGGTCTTTGATAAGTACCTCACTGAAGAGTTTATCTGTAGCTTGCTTGATGAGCTTCCTGAGTGAAAGGCACCAGGCAAATGGAGATTTAAAATATTAATACTAAATATCTAATCGTTTTTGAATACCAAAAAGAAGGCCTAAATGGCTAGTAGAGCTCACAGTGCTGAAGTGATTTTGCAAAAGTTGTAACAGAAACTTTTTTTTTTCCTTATGGCAGTAGTTGAAATGTTGAAATTAACATTGGCTGTTCCCTATGAAGTTTGTAAGAAGTGGTTGTGAATGTAAAGGACACAATGCCTGTGATCAATGAAGAAACTGTTGTGTATGCTACATAGGTGGTTCTAGCTTTGTGTTTCTAAATGCAGCTCTAACAAGTGTAAATTAAAGCACTGATTACTCTGTAGCTTAAAGTTGTCATTCCTCTTGCTTGAGGCAAGCAGTTCACTTTTATAATTTGTACAAACACATTGAAGATTTTGTACCCTAGGAATTAGTGTGGTAAATCACTGAGATATTTTGTGGATGTGTTTTGGAAAACAATTTATTAAAATACCTCACATTCCATGCTTGGAGAAAAGTGTCCCTAAAAGAAATCATAGGGAAAAAGTAGATTTGCTTTTGGTACCAGTATGTTCGCTTTGACATAATTTTTGTAGTATGTTTTGATCTGTCAAGTGAATTTCTCCTGAAGTGGTAACTTGTTCTTCTGTTCTTTTTAACATCACTTACAGGAGTTTTATAAAGCAAACTCTTCTCTAAGGAATGTGTTGTTTATAGTTGCCTTGTCTTCTATGGTGTGTATGCAAACATATTGCCTAAAAGCAGTAGAAATGTTCTTTCAGTGATGCATATATTTGTATTCACTGCTTGCTCACCTTGGACTGAACGGTGCAAGTGTTGTAGAGCAAAAAGTCATGGATGCTAGTAAAGCACTCTCATCACTAGCGTTGGCGTGACTCAACTACATGCAGAGCTGTTATGTCTAATGGTACAACTTTGTGTCATTGTTGTAATTTGATAGTTCAAATAAAACCTCATGGTAGCCAACCACAACCTGGCAGCATCATCAATGTAATGCCCAATAGACTGCCCCATCTGGAATAATATGCTGGCATTTGAAGTATTCAGGGGAGTGGTAGCTTGCATACAGAACAGAAATAATAGTTGAGACTGGTCGCCTGAAGCTAATATGCGATAACCCAAGGGTGTGGGGAGTCCTTAATACTGCAGTTGTTTGGCTGCCAGGCGTTGGCCCTTCCAACTTGAGCTAAGACTTCAAGTAGAAGTTTCTGTCACACTTCAATAGCTCCAGAGGGAGTCATAACTGAGCAAGTCATCCACTGAGTAAGGTTCACCTATATGACTACATCAGTAAATTGTGTACATGTTGGAGGTCTGAAACTTAAAGCTGATGGCAAACAGGAAAATTCCTGTTTTAACCTTTTGCAGTCAGTGCAGAGATAAAACTTTTCTTCTGTTATCCTGAAAGTAGGTCTTACATTCTGCATGAAGTTAAACATTAAAAGCTCCTCTTTATGTAACTACAGAAAAATGAGTTGACGCTGATTCAGTAACACTTTTCTTATCTCCACTTTTTGTGTTTAAATGGAACAGTCAGTTCTTCATATACATTTGTCTTTTGCAGGAAGAATCCCATTCACTTTCAGCAGTTCAGTCACCCTAATGACGATGACTATCATGAAACAGAGGTGGTAACTCAGGATAACAATGATAACAGGCCTGAATGTCCATATGGAACGGCTTGCTATAGGTAGGAAACACTGTACAAAATGGCTTTTCTTGTTTTACAGGTTAGGGCTGTTCTCTGGAGTTACAACATGTCAATAGAAAAATGATGTTAAATCTTGAGTGTAGTGATCATTATGGCTTTCTCAAAAGTCTCACTGCCTTCTGAAATTTACTGTGCACAGGCTGCTACCCTTAAAGCACCAAAGTCTGTGGAAAGTATTTGTTAGTGAGTTCAGATGGTGAACATGAAAACTTGACTTTTGGAACCTATTCAGTGACGCAGAGATCAACACTTTTTCACTTGTCAACATGTAGTAGACTGTTCTTTTTTAAATATAATCAATAATTTATTGTTACCAAAATTCTCTCTCCTTCCAGATAAGACAACCTCTGTGCTGTATTAGTTGATCATTTCTGTTGTGGTCTAGCCCCAGCCGGCAACTGAGCCCCACACAGCCACTCGCTCACTCCCCCGCAGTGGGATGGGGGAGAGAATCAGAAGGGTAAAAGTGAGAAAACCCGTGGGTTGAGATAAAGATAGTTTAATAGGTAAAGCAAAACAGTAATAATAATAACAATAATAATATAATGAAAAGGAGAAGCAAAAGCTGTGCCCACAAGCAAAACAAACCAAGGAATTCAAGCACTACTTCCATGGGCAGGCAGATGTTGAGCCATCTCCAGGAAAGCAGGGCTCCATCACAGGTAACGGTTACTTGGGAGGACAAACTCCATAACTTTGAACGCCCCCCACTTCCTTCCTTCCTTCCCCCAGCTTTATATGCAGAGCATGATGTCATATGGTATGGAATATCCCTTTGGTCAGTTAGGGTCAGCTGCCTTGGCTTTGCTGCTCCCCCTCCCAGCTTCTTGTGACCCTGGCCGAGCATGGGAAGCTGAAAAAGTCCTTGACTAGTATAGGCACTACTTAGGGACACTTAGCTGGTACTTAACAACAACTAAAATATCAATGTGCCATCTGCACTATTCTCAAACCAATTCCAAAACCCACTATACCAGCTACAGTGAAGAAAATTCTCTATCCCAGCCAAAGCCAGCACAATTTCTTAATGTATGTTTCTTTGGGGGTAGAGGAAAGGAGCCACCTTTCCTCTTGTAAGAATGATAATTCTTTCAACAAAGCAACAGATACAATTTGAAGCGTTTTACTGTTATTTTTGTTGTCTATCTGTCAGGTAGTACTTGAAGGGAGCATAATTAAATGATCTAAACGCTATGCCTTGAGTTGGGATCAAATGGTCTGATGCTGACGATAGTAGTAAAAAACTGAAATAGGCACATTTTTTTTTTTTTTGTTCCAGTACAGAATATTTATTAGGAAGCTGTATTTCCATTTTTTTTATTCAGGTAACTATCACTCCTAATGCATACATAATGTACTTTGGGATTGCAATAGCTATAGAATTGTAAATCAACTTGAAGTGTGTGAACTTGTCACAAGTTATTTGACATAAAAATAAGATTTTTCTACTGAAGACTAACTGTATTACTCTGCTCTTTGAAGAATAAGAAGACATAAATAAGCAACTGATTTTACAAGGCAGTCTTCACAGCAAGGGTATTTTGTAAAATATAGAAAAATACAGTTGCAGAAATTAATCTCAAGTTTCAAGCAATGCCACATGGTATGTCATTCTTAAATAGTGGGCTTTAACTGTTGCTTATTTCCAGGAGTGAAAATTAGGACAACTGAACTGGTTTTCTTCCAAAGTTAGAATTTTTTAAAAATTTCCTGCACAAAAATAAATCGAGTTGAAACTATTTTAACATGCAGCCCTGAGAAAAGCCTCTAATATACTAACAACACAGATTAGCACAGTGTAAGTTGGACCAAGTTAAAACATTAGAGCAGCATTGGATAACTGGGGGGGGGGAAAGATCAATCAGTGTGGTAACGTCCTGGATCACAGCCTGAATGAGGGGAACATGTGTTACAGATCCACGAATAAGCTGACTTTAAATTTTCTTTCATTGCTTTGATGCTATTTTTTTATAGAAGACATACAAACTTGTAAACTGAACTTGCTGGATTGCAGCAGCATATTGCAGAAGTGAGTAATCTCTCTGAAGAATCCTTCTGTGGCCTTTCCCTGTGGTCTTCAAGACAGGCAGTTCTTTCCAAATTCTTTAATTTTCCCAAACTATTTAATTTGTAGCCTTATGTTTCAGGATGTGGGAGCTATGCCTGGATGTCTCAGACCTGTAATGCGCTGTGCATGCATTGTACTTAATGAACCAGAAATTCAGTTTCATTTTTAGTGAGAGTAAATAATTGGATCAGTTCTTATTATGTTGAACAAATCCATCTTATCATACAACTTTGGAAACTATCTCATCTCTTGGTTTTGATCAGCCATCTTTTTATTTTTTTAATGCTGAAACAAGAGGAACTCTTATTTACCTGATTTTTTTTTTTTCCACCCTACATTCTGTAAGGTGAGACACTGCAAATTACCCACTGAAAATTACCCATAAAATAGCAAAGAGTTCTGGGCTTGTTAAGTGTGGAATAAGGTGGCAAATGAAGCTTTTACTGTTTTTTTCTTTGCAGGAAGAATCCACAGCACAAGCTAGAATACAAGCACAGTGCACCTCCAGGTAAGCCAAGTTGTTTCTTATAGCTCAAAGTGTGTGGGGGGAACCCCAGAACCCAGCAATGGATACCAAAAATTTGGACCATAATGCTTTCAGCAACTGTAAGTGAAAACCTCTGCATTTGCAGCTTAGTATTGCCCTGTACCCTTGCTCTTCTTAAATATGAGGTCTTGCTCTTGTCTGTGATAAGGGAAGTTGCTTGGCAACTGCAAACTTGCACTCACTTTTTCAAATGTTTTTCAGTTGAAGTGAGATGGGCTGGGTCAGACACAATTGACATAGATTGTATGCTTTGTATCTTACTAGATATTGGCAAAAATGCTGTGTGGCAAGTGGCTATTTTCATGAGTTTAATAGGTTTTACTGAAAATTAAACATGTTATATTGTGGTATTACCGGGTCTCTGTATTCTACTTTCCCCATTCAGAGCTGGACTATTACAGTGAAAACAGGGAATATATTTAGCTGTTACTGAAGTATCTCTCAACATTTCAAATGGCTACTGCACTAAATTATTTCTACAGCTTTTCTCCCATCCCCATAGCAAAATGTGTACACAGAAATATTTTATGTTTTAACTGCACAGATTTATATCTTAAGATTTCATACTTAGTTTTTATTCTTATTTTTCTTTTGATAGGAAATCCTATGGTAACATGCAATTTTAAAGTCTTGCTTGCAGTGTTTGTTTTAGAGCATCACATGTCTGTCATCTTTTTTATTTTATTTTAAGTTTGGACTAGTGATTTTCTTTCTGAGAGAACAAATCTTTGCATTCCTTTGAGGCTTGGAGGGAATATCGTTAAAACTGAATCTGCGTTCCTATTCTAAAATTTTCTAGTCTTTTATATTCCAGTAACTAGACTTACTGAAAAACACAGGGGAATGTACTGTTTGCATTTTGTCTGCTCTTAAACAATTCAAAGAGGTATTTTGCATTTTTTGTGCTTTTTCTTGATTATTGGACTTGGAGATTTTTTTCCACGTGAAACCCCAATGCAATAAACCATACTTCAGAGCAGAACAGTTATAGAAATGAGATGATAATATATTTTACTTTAAAGAATCAGGATTATGGCATTATTAAGGGGAAATTCCATTTATGGAAACAATGGTGTAAAATATTTAAATGCTTTGAAATAATCCAGTTTTCTGCTTAAAAATAAAAATACTGGTCCTGATGACACTTTTCTACAGATGGAATGGTTCATAATTGTAAGAAGAGTTCACCTGGATATTCTCTTGAGAATCCTTCAATATAAAAATGGTTTTTTGGGCAGGAGAATAGTTTTTATGCTTGTAAATACAGCACAGTCATTGCAGCATTTATTTTAATAGGTCAGTCTTTTATTGTAGCAACCTCTATGAATAACCCTTAACGCTAGCTTGTACTCTGTCCTGACCAATAACTTTCTTTTCTTTAGTAACTGAAAGAGGAACTCGACAACGAACTTCAAAGAATGGTGAGTATGTTCTCATGTTATGAATGGGCACATCAGCATGGGACGCAACTGATCTGCTGTGGTTTTTTGGGGCATTTAATAGTGCTGGAGATGCTTGATAATACTTACCCGAGGAGAAAGTAGCTGTTATTTTTCGTAAAACACTGCTTGCTTTTTTTTTTTTTAACAAGTAATAGTGCTGAAATGGGACTTGTGCCAGGCTTCCTGGATGAGCATACCTGTACTTCCCTGGAAGCAGACAAGAAGACAAACAAATGTTTTAAGGAGGCACACATGTGGCTACATCAATTCTTCCTTCTGTACACAGGGGTCATAATAGGATGAAAGGAATCCAATATTTTATCCACAACTAGTTGAGGTTGCCCCGTAATGATTAATTGCTCTTGAAACACTGAGGTATTCCTTCTGTGTTACATTGACCTTTCATTAACTTTCAGGTGACATCTGTGCATGTGCTGATGAGCTTTTCTTGTACTTACCACGTGGTATCGATGTTTCAAGTGAGATACTGGCTTGTTAGGATTAAAGCGTAGGGGCAGGCCTTTGAGTTGGGGGCAGCTTTCACTGCCCTCAACTACATATGTATCCCTCTTACTTTAGTTTCTAGCCGTCAGTGAGGATTATGGAGTATCACAGGCAAGCCGTAGTCTCTCTTGATAATGTAAATTGTAATACTGTGTATGAATACCTCCTCCGCTTACCAGTGATGCACCTAGCTTGCTTTGCTGCTGCCATTGTTAACTTATATGTTGCAGGTGCGTAGACTCCAGTTTTAAATATCCTTTAGGTCTGTTTCCAGGCTTTTTCTGTGTCTCAGCTTCCAAATGTGAAGCTTCCTGCTCTTTCTAAAATAATTAAAAATTGAGGTTTAAAGAGCAGTCTGAAAGTCTGATGATATGCTGTCTTCACTTTCACTGGCCTGAACGAGGCATGAGGATGTGGAACTGCTGCATCTCAAGTGGAAGTGGGAACGGCTTGTCTTCCTTGAGATCACCAAGGTGTGGCTGGGCATTTCCTAAAGAAATCCTCAAAATAGAGAGATCTGCCTTCTAGAGAAAATAAATAAAAAGTGCAAATAGCTGTAGTTAGTTTTCTAGGCAAAGTGTTTTGGCCTGCATTTCTGTTGTGGGTGGATGCAAGAGGTTGCTTTTATACTTTCTGCTGAGAAATTCCTTTCCCATCCCATTTCCTTATCATGTATGTGTGCACTTTTGCTATCACTGAATGCTTGATATGTTGAGTCTGTGCACTAGCATATTCTGAGGCATATGTTTCCTGTCTGTTTTGCTGCATCCAGTGACGCAAGTATCAGCCCTGTCTTGGTCACTGCTCCCTTGTACACTGTGGTGAGAATTGTTAGCACCACTGTAAGAACAGTGAGTGGTTAAGATTTTTATAATGAATCAAGCTGGACCATGTGCGTATCTAAAGTCCTTACTCTAAATCTTGAAGGTCTTAAATTGTAGCTGTGCCTTTCGTAAGAACCCCTTCCTTACCTGACTGGTGGATCCTGCGTGTACAGCTGTGGCAGGTGGTCAGCCAAGCGTGACTAGAGATGGAAAAGTGCTTCTCTTGTAAGCGTGTAAAACTTCAACAGGGAAGTGAAATTCAATCTGTCAAATTCGACTCCCCTTACTAAGTAAAAACCAGGGAAGAATTGGTATTCTGTGCACAGGGGTAGGAAGGGAATTCATTAATTAAAGTGCTGTTCATATTTGCTGATTATTTTTTTTAATGTCTTGTTGACTGGCTTGCTTAGCTGTCTTCAGGGCAAAGCTTGTAAAAGGCTGGGCTCGGCAAGTTCATATCTGAGGCAGTCGTGCCAAGCCATGCAAGGTCACACAGACAGTCGGGGCTCCATTAACCTTTATTTTGTGCTGTTTGGCACAACTGCACTGTTAAGCGCAGCAGGATTTATTTCTGTAGAAGTGTATTTAAACTCTACCAGCCAAGAAAAAAAGGGTACTGAGGGTACTGTCTACGTGACATTTGATGTATTTACTTTTTAACGTTTTTAGTCTAATTGCTACCAGAGGGATTGTAAATTTCCTGTAGAGAATGTGGTCTATGTTGTGAGAAATAATCTAAGGCTAATTACTGGGGGAATAGCTGTAAGGGAGGAAGAAAAAAAAAAAGTCAGAGTTGTGCTGTCATTAAATTGTCATGAAATAACCTCACTACGTTGTTGCTACTTAGATGAATGACCTGCTGTGGCTACGGACTATGCAGGATTCTCCTACACGCCTCTTTGTAGGTTTTCTAGCAAGCTAATCAGCTTACATTCAAACATAACTCTTTGAAAGATGTGATCAGCAAGCTTTTTCTCCCCACATGGAGCAGATAATTTCAAAGAAAGTTTCAAGATCATCTTGTTAAATACGGTACTAGGGAACAGGCAGAATTGTGCTTAGTGAGCAGCTTTAGGGTCTGCTGGGCTGAATTAAACAGTAGTGGAAAGAGGTGGAGTGGGAAGACATGGAAGGAAGTGCATCATTCACTGCTGATATCTAAAAGCACTGATGTACGGGGAGGAAAAACATAGTATGCTCCTCCTAGATTTGTAGGAAAAATGAATAAAAAATAGATATAGTTTGATGGAGGTAAACAGTATTTTGCCAGAATTCCTACTTCTGTTGTAAAATACCACCCACAGTGCTGTGAAAGTGAAGAAGAGCTTTTCTTTGCTAAGCAGGTTTTGGGGTTATTATTCTTGTAAGCTGAGAAGAGGGATTTTGTTCTCAGTGTATTTAGTATCTTTGTTTTGACCTCTCCCTTCCAAGACATAATTCATTCTGCAGGACCATAGTCTGTGATTGTTCTAAGAAATTCTGCTGGTATGTATGGACGTGATTAAGCTCCTCTGAGGTCTGATAAACAATAAGCTAGCAAGCATAATAGTGGATTTCAGCTCTGATTGGCAGTTGGCATTTTCAGGCTTTTCTGCTAGGTGGTGCACAGTTGGTCCTTCAAAGAATATAGATTGCCAGCCGTAGAATATTTCTCAGTTATAGTATTGGCTGTGTCACATGTGGCTGACGTTTTTCTAGGAGGCCATTCAGTGCCTCTGCAGCACAGTTTACCCATAAAATTTTGTATCTTTTGAGTAACTTGACTAATGCTGTAAATGCTTTTGAAAACCTTGGGTGAGAGTTGCTATAGAGTATAAATTGTTAATCATACCATGAGATAATTCTGGAATATTAATGTTCCCACTAGTAGAAAAACATAACTGATAAAGGATGTGATCTGACTACATAAAGTACTGGTGTTCTTGTTTGTTTGCCACATGCATAGCTTGAGTCCCTGGGGCTCTGATCTGAGGTTGCAAAGAAATGCTTATGGTTAATATAAACATTGATGATTTGGACTGGGGTCTGTAGCTGAGGAAAAAAATACATGTTTATAGTTTCATATGAAAGATGATGACAAGAATTGCTCAACAGATAAATATCTGTACAAGATCATTGACAGGTTATCTCTAGATGAGATAAGAATGCAAAAGTTGGAGGCTGGGAAGAAGAGGAATGAACATGGTTTTACTCAGAGGTATGACTTAAGGGCAGAATAACATGATTGGACTATTAACAGACTGACTAGTTAGGAATTGTGGGCATGTAAGGAAAAGGGGAGACAATGTAAGCTTGTAGAGCAAGGGTTATGCACATCTGCCAATATCAGGAAGCAGTGGAAATAAACTTGTTGAAGGTTCACAGCTGCTGATAAATAAAAGGAGAAGGCAATGCTGCCGTGGCAGCAGCATTTCGTATAGACACTACCAAGTCAGATAGACAACGCTTCTTCAAATAGCAGAAATATCCTGCCTGTGGGACTTGGCTTCAATGTGCTAACATATTTGAGCAATTAAAATACTGCAAAACAAGCTGCCTAAAAAAAGTTTAGGAACATGCTGTGAACAGCATCCGTTTCTTGTAAATAGAGGTTTCTGAGTCTTTGATTCCTGTCACGACAGAGTATTGTGAAATTCTATGACAGCAGAATGCAATTTGATCAGAAAATGTGAGTTGTGAAGAAGACGGATGGACAGCAGATTAGAATGCAGCACGATGGAATAGACTGAACTGGGAAATGGATAGGCTGCACCCAGCTCAGGAAAGAAGTGTTCAGCATTTGTTGTTTCCTTAACCCGTGTTCAGAAAGGAAGCACAGACTATCCAGTGCGGATCCTAATTGAGAACATAGGAGGCGAGTGATCTAGCAGATTTTCTTCTCTCACCTGAAGCTCAGGAAAGAAGTGAATGGAAGTTAAAAGCCATGTCAGATTCCAAAGGGTATGAGTATAAAATAGCCCTAAGTATGTATGTGTGGATGAAGGCAGAAAATCTAGGGTCAAAATAGCCACCTAGCAGTACCGAGAGGCTAAATGGCAAGATAGATGTATTGTTTAGGTACAGAAGTAGCAGGAAGACGACTAGGAAAATTGTGTGTCCCAGTCCTTTAGGAAAGGAGAGTTATCAGAAGACATTATCTGATCTTCTGATCAGACAATTATGACAGATTGTCATCTTCTGATATCAGAAGACATTGCCAGAAGAGGCCTGGTACTGTTTTCCAAGTGCTGGAGGAAAAGCCAGTAAGGAAAACTAAGTGATCAGATTGGTAAGCGCTGCCATAGGTGTCAGAGAGAGATGGTACAGCTTTTTATTAAAGTCTTAAAAATCAAAACAGTAAGCATTGGGTAGAGTGCTTTAGATGATTCTCTCTCATCTTGAGGAGAGAGACTAACTAATAGTCTCTGGAAGGTCTCTTTCTTTCTGTATTTATGATTCATGAATATATGATACTTTTGTCCCTACAGGAAAAAGGGCTGTGGAGAAAGATGGTGATGATGATGAACCAAATGAATATGACCTTAATGACAGCTTTATAGACTATGAGGAGGAGGAGTGCGAACCTACTGATGAAGACTCTGAGTGGGAACCGAGTTCAGAAGACAAGGATAACGAAGATGTTGAAACGCTTTTGCAAGAAGCACGTAGATTTGTTAAGACCAAAAAGTAGCTGCACGGAAGAACATTACGAATGTCTGACCTGATTGTGTTAAAAAATGGACGCGTGTGGAGAGGAATTGCTTGGAAAACTGTTTTTTTTTTTTCCTCAGTCATGTAGGCACTACAGAGAGATTTTAATGGGGACAAAGGGATTCAGCAATGCCTTTCTTGTCCATATGTATTATTTTGGTGGAGATTTTTTATTTTACTAAGTGGTGGAGCCAGAGGACTGAGCCCTGAAAGTTTTTTGTTTGTTTTTTTTTCTCATCTATTTCTTTTGCAACACCATTGGTGTCTCATAGTTTGAGATACAATTTTAAAGGTTGTTAATGCTTCATCTTCCTGTGCTTGAAAGAAGTATTGGCATTAGGAAAGTCTCTTGTTTTGCTGAAACACAATAATATACTGTGTTGAATGAAAAGGAGTTATGCTTTGCACCTGCAGTATTGCAGACTAATTCTTGGCCATCACTGGGTAACCCGTCTAGACCATTTTTTAATTTTTTTTTTTGAGTTAGTGCCATGTTAAATTTCATTAGTCTGCTACTAGCTTTCCTTTTAGGTGTCATTTCTTTGATTCTCTTGATGTACAGTAGTTAAATACAGGTTGTCTAAATCACTTGAGAACAGTATCTCAGTGTATTGAACCACTGGTTGTCTCAACAATTATGGTGTATTTGCTGTAATTGTAGTATGTATCTTGTACATCACTGGAATTGTCTTCAGTTCACAACAAAGCCGAAGTCTTGATGGCTGTATTTTTGTACAAAATTAAAGGTGTAATAGACTGGGAAAAACTTGTAACTGTGTCTCTGTGATTTCTAAAGACTTTGTTGGAAGATCTTGTGTGTTTGCAACTTCCCTGAGCTTTCAAGAGACAAAGTAAAAAGTTGTAGTATGTTTCAGGGCAGGTGAGTGGAGCCATGTGAATGTGGCACTTTTTTGGACACAATTCTGAAATTCAGCAGGGGAAGCATTCCGGTGTGGCCTCTGGCTCCCCTGTGAACATCTACCCAGTCGTGAGAAAATGGACTCGAGCTTTTCAGTTGGGTGGCAAAATGTTCTCTGCTTAAAATAAAATGGCCGTTGCTGCAAACTGCCATTGGGCTGCTTTTGGATGCAGGATCATCTTTAGCCAATTGTGTGTCAGATGCTTCTCTCAAAAATTGTAGGTATTGAAAATACTCATAATGGGCAACTGTTTAAATTTAGAGAACATCAGCTTCTGTCGGCCAGTGGCTTACTGTTTGATAAAGCTATTTCATCCAGAAATAACACAGATCAAGTTTTATATTTCTGACACATGAGAACTGAAAAAATTATGTATGACCAAAGCAGCACACTGAGAAAGTCAAAGCCATAATCAAGCTGCTGTACACTGCTAGATTGAAGTTATCTCTGTTGAAGCGTATTTTCTTGTGTTTGTATTCTTTCCTTAACAGCAGGATATATTTTTATTCTTCTGGAGGGATGAACTTATAACTCCAGGGTATTGGAATACTAATAGAAACTACTCTGAGGTACACATGAGACTACTGAGACACTCAGCAGACCCTCCAAAGTCAAGTTACCCAATGTTTTTTCAGTGAGTCAGGAATGCACCACAATTTAGCAGGCTGAGTCTAGGGATAGTACTATATTAAGACTCACTCTGGTTATAGTTTATTCTGTAAATATATTAGTGAAATAGTAAAAGGCACATGCTGACCACGTATGCCAATTGCCTCCAAAAGGCAGACTATAACATTTCACTATGTAGTCTCTGCATCAAATTACCCTGTAATATATGCTTTTATATATATATGCATATAATATGCTTTCATGTATGTATGCATATAATATATGAAAAAAATAGACTGGTGAAATCTTTACACCACACCCCCCCAACAAAGTATTTTTAAATGCTGTATGGTAAATGAAGTGAATAAGTGCTTTTCTTCAGCTGTCACTTTAGAGGGTATCCATCTGTATTCGTAATACAGAGCTCAGATGAGTAAGCACTCTGTTCCTTGCATTATGAGGCGCAAACCATAATTCCTTCGCTTAACTCAAAATGCCACAGTTCCCTTTCAAACTACCTCTGAATTCTCTTCCCATAACACCTCAACTGTATTCCCTGTGCTTCAATTAAAGCCCATTCCTCCTTGCCCTCAACATGGAGCAAGGGGAGAAGTTAATTCCCTTCACCCTATGATTAATCCTATGAGACCATGTTTCCCGCAACCCTGATCCTTCTTAGCTGTAGTCTCTGGGTGCTTTCTAATTGGCACCTGTCTGTGTTGAAGGGTGACCCTCAGAAGCAGACACTGTTTGAGATGAGAACGGGATGGCAGCTCAGGCATGACTGTAGGAGTGGTTTTCTGTCAACCATCAGTAATTTGATCAAGACTAACCTCTGTTAGGCTGTTCATGGAAACATCAGGTAAGAGGGTGTGGAGGCTTTCTGAAGTCCACATCCAGGTACCTGCCCTTGACAAGGTGCTACAATGTCACAGGAGAAGCATCTCATTTGCAGCTCCTCTGGCACAGTCCCCTCCTTGTTGTAATTATTGTTGTGGTTGCCTAAATACTCATGAACTTTTGGATAATGAGTGTCTTTGAGTGCGAGTTGAACTTTAACTCTTTACTTCAAATAATAGGATTTAATTTTTAAGTTAATTTAATGAATTTTCACTTAACTTTCCTTTGTTCCTCTTGCCCCTTAATTCTACACTATCCTGCTGTAAAAAGCCAAACCAGTGTCTGGAAAATGAGGGAATGAGGTACTTCCGCATGGTCAGCTACAGAGTTTTACTGAGTTTATTCCCAGT